>MU832922.1:0-64211 GCA_029204225.1 Diphasiastrum complanatum | reverse complement strand
TCTTCAAACTGAAAGGCATGAAATTCTAAGGTTTTGTTGAGATTAGGGTTTTTGAATGAGAAATAGCAATGTGTGTGTGTGTGTGAGGTGTGTGTATGTGTGTGTGAGAGATAGAGAGAGAGAGAGAGAGGTGTTAGCTTTGTCTTGGCCACACGATCAGGCATTTAAAGGACTTGACCCACATTCTTAGATGATGTAGCAAGATACATGATTGCATGATATATTTTTTTGGTGGGGAAAGTCATCCTCCGAGGCCATTTTGTCGGGGAAGGGTCTTCAGCCAAGGGGAGTAACTTTCTTTTGGCCACACAATCAGGCATTTGGTTAGAGAACTTGACCCACATTCTTAGATGATGTAGCAACATACATGACCACATGATTTTTTGTTTGTTTGTTTGTTTGTTTTTTTTGGTGGTGGTGGTGGTGGTGGTGTGTGTGTGTGTGTGTGTGTGTGTGTGTGTGTGTGTGTGTGGGGGGGGGGGGGGGGGGGGGGGGGCGGCGGTTGGCTCTTATACCAATTTGTGGGATCGGATGGAATGTGAATTATCAGCTCTGATACCACATCGGTTGACGTTTTGGAGATGTCAACTGTTGAAACAAAGAATTCTTGATGACTGACAGGATCGTAAAATTACTTCGAGAATGGATTTTGTGAGCTGTTCTTTGCGTTGAATCAGATTATCAGTGTAGGAGTCTTAGACTACCGTGAAAGAGATATTGCAAAAATGATTACGCGTTTGAGACAGCCATGCAATCCTTTAATATTGATAACCTAGTATGAAGAGAATGTAGAATCAATTTAGACATCAGAGACAGCCATACATTCTCTGATAATAGTGTTTGTGTAAGAGGAGTGAGAGTTATCATTCAACAAGAATGCAAAAGGATGTAGAACAATAGCGAATCTGTATAATGAAGTTGTAGAAACAATGATCAGATACCTAATTAGACAGTTGTTGTTGGAGCGTGAAGACGTAGACAGTCTGTACATGGAATACTGTGTATTTCTGCAGAGTGTCGCCTGTGTAATATCCCGTGTAAATCTGCAGTGTCACCTTTGTGGTATCCCATGTAAAACTGCAATGTCGGTTTTTTTGCCTTTTTGTCGCCTGTCAGAAACTGCATGTAAAAATGCAGTGTCGCATTTTGCCCTAATTGTTGCTTGTCAAAAACTGCATGTAAAAATGCAGTGTCGCATTTTTCACAAAAAGTGTCACTTTTGTAGAAGTGCCTAATTGGCCCAAAAAACAACTTAGATAAGTGTCGCTAAACACTTAGTTGCAAATTAAGGTAAACGGAAGCGACAGTGTCGGGTGTCGGGTTTTTTGTCTGTGGAAAAGACTATGGTGACAATTAGTTCAAATATGCAGAGTATTGGAAAACAGTTCATTTTCTGCAGGTTGCATTTGAGAGAGTAAAAATCAGAGAAGGAAGAAAGACTGTTGGGATGAGTAGAAGTTAGATTAAATTCCAACACTCCCCCTTAAGCTAACTGCTATGAATCTTAACTGCATTTGAGATTTATCATATCTACTAAGGTAGAATGTCTATCTTTAGACAATGGCTTTGTCAGAATATCAGCCAACATACTGTCTCTATGACAATAACTTAGAACAACATCTTGGTTCTGAACTTTCTCTCTAAGAAAATGGAACTGAACTTCTATGTGTTTAGTTTTAGCATGAGTACGTGGTTCAGAGATAGAGCTATGAAGCTATGATTGTCGCACTGGAGTATTCTTGGACCGATCTATGGAAATTGCAAATTCTACAGCAGCCTCCTTAGCCAAATGATCTCCTTCACTGCTGATGTAGCTGCAACATATTCTGATTTCATAGAGGACAACGAAATGCATTTTTGCTTTCTGTTGTACCATGAAATGGGTCTTCCTGCAAGAAAACAAATATAACTTGATGTGGAATTTTTGGTATCCATGTCTCCTACCCAATCAGAATTCGGATAGGTAGTCAGTGTGTGTGCAACTTCTGTATTTCCATTGTAACTCAAGGCATGGTGCTTTGAGGCTTGAATGTACTTCAGAACTCTTTGCAGGGCTTTCCAGTTTTGTAGGCCTGGATTGGACATGAATTGCAATAGTGTGCTTACAGCATATGCAAGATCAGGTCATGTTCAGATCATAGAGTACATGATAGAACCTATGACTGATTGATAGGGGTACTTGCACATTTCTTGCTGATCTGCCTTTGCTTTGGGACACATGTCTTTGGATAGCTTGCATCTTGGATCCATAGGAGTATCTATGGGTTTGCAATCCTCCATGTCGTATCTGCGAAGTACATTGATAAGGTAAGATTGTTGGCTTATGGTGATCCTTCTGCTCGCGCGATCTCTGTGAATCTCCATTCCAAGTAGGTAATGGACTGGACCCCAAATTAGTCATCTCGAACTCTGATGAGAGTAAGGATCTGGTTTCTAGTAGTAACTGATTTGAATTGTTGATGATTAGGGAATCATCAACGTATAGTGCTATTATGACATAGCTTGGTCCTTTTCGTTTTAGATACACATTCAAATATGTGGAACAGGAGGTAAAGTTGTGTTGCAACAAGAAACAATTTATTCTATCGTACCAAGCCCCTTGGAGCTTGCTTCAGGCCGTATAATGCCCTTACGCAATTTACATACTAGATGCTCCTTGCCTTGAAGGATGTAATCTTCTGGTTGATAGATGAACACATCTTCTTGTATATATTCGTGTAGGAATGTCGTCTGGACGTTCATCTGGTGAATGTTCAGATCTTTTGCAGTAGCTATAGCCAATAAGGTACGAATAGACTGATGCTTTACCACTAGACTAAAGGTCTCAGTGTAGTCTATCCATCTACTTGTTCAAATCCTTTGACCACTAGTCTAGATTTCCATTTGGATATTAATCCATCTGGTTTAAGCTTTAGCTTGAAGATCCATTTGGAGTCAATTGGTTTTACACCTATAGGAGGATAGACAAGACTCCAGGTCTTGTTCTTCATTAGAGACTGATACTTAGCATTCATGGCAGCTTTCCATTTGTCTGCATCGGGCATTGACAGTGCTTCTACAACAGTGGTAGGTTCATCATGACTGATGAATGTTTGAGGGGTGAAACGATCAGGTTGTTGTCATTGACTTGCAGACCTTCTAAGTGCATGTGCTTGAGCAGACGAATCTCCTTGGTGAATGACTGGGATCGTAGCATCTTGTGCCTGAACAATCGTGGGTCTAGGCCCATCGACGATAAGTGAAGCTGTTGGGATGAACTCCATTGTTTGAACAATCGTATGTCGTTGCCTATTGATGGAGGATAGAGCTGCTATGGCAAGCTCTTGCATTGGTTGCTTCTGCTTGAAATTGTGATACTTGTCTTCAAGAAAGACAACGTCGCGTCTGGCTCATAACAACATAGCAGAGACATCCGAAAACATGTAGGTATTTCAAACTTGGTTTGTAGCCGTAATAGGCTTCAAACAATGTCTTGGAATCACCTACTTCAGTGCTAGAGTAATTTTGCATATAGCAGGCCGTAGAGATCGCTTCTGTCCAAAAGGTTTGAGGCAAATGCATATTGACTGTCATGGATCGTGCAGCTTCCAACAGTGTGTGGTTCTTTTGTTCAACTACTATATTCTGTTGTGGAGTGTAGCTCGTGGTAAATTGATGGTGCACGCCACATAAAGATAGGTAACCCCTTCACATCATTTGACAAGTACTCTCCCCCTGAATCAGACCGTAGGGCCTTGATTCTCTAACCAGTCTGATTCTCAACATATTGCTTGAATTCCTTTAAGCTATTGAATGCTTCTGACTTGTTCTTTATGAACATGACTCTGGTAAATCGGGAGTAGTCATCAATGAATTGTTGGGGGTATTCCCAACAAAGTGTAAATAAATAAAATCGTCCAATAAAATATGTTGCCGAGAGCATGGCATCCTGCACATATAAGCCCATGGCCCAATGAGCACACAAGCCAAAGCGTAAATAAAATAAAATAGACTTGGTCCTTTGTAATTAAAATAAAACTTGAGGCCCAAAGTCAATTTTAAACTTAGAGTTTACTTTTTAGAGTTGGGTCCAATTTTGGACTCACATGAATCTTGTGATTTTCAATGTACTTTTTGTGGACCCCTTGAATCAAGTTGGGTCCAAGATGAATGGATAGGATCAATGTGAATATTAGCCAATACGATTGAGGGGCAAGGGCCTTCCCCATTTTATAAAAAGGCACCATTTGTACGCTATTTGCATGCTTAATAGAGAGGAGGAGACTCTACTATTTTGACAGCTCAAGCATCCTCATTTGCTAATCAATCTTGCTTATGCTATTGTTGTGTTTGCTTATTATTTTCATTTCTTCCATGCTTTTTGTTTGTGATTAGTTAAGGTTTTTCCATAAGCAATGACATTGAGCATTTGACCTAACCTCCATCTCATCTGTCTCTCTTTCTCTCTTCTCTTCTCTCGTCCTCTTCTTGTCTATCCTTTTCCTTCACCCAAAAGCATGATGAATGTTAGTGTAGAGGAGTAGAGTTAAAGGAGGGTAGTGTTAGTGGTGAATAGAGTTAAGGAGAAAGTAGGAAACTAACTAAAAATAGCATCTATGCATAGTTAGGAACCTATCCAGTGATCTAACCCTTGTTGACAGGCGGGAGGGCTATACTATGCAAGATCTTCGATCCTACAGTGGCACCGTTGCCGGGGATAGGTTTTCATTAACTAGTTTAGCTGATTTTAGCTATTTTCTTGCTTTTTTAAAGTAGTTTTAGGTAGATTTTTGGGTGTTTAGAGTTAGTTTTCTGTATTTTTTTTGTGTTTGGACTATTCACAGCTAGCGGAGGAGGTGTGAGAGGGTAGAGGAGGCCTTGAACAGCCTCTAAGGGCTTGAAACCCAAATCAGCCAGCTAAAAAACCCAAAAAAACACACCAATCTGCATTTTTGGAGGGAAAAAGAGCCTAAAATCTCATCGGATTGCCCGTACATGTCGCTCCCTTGCAAGCAGTCCGGATAGCACCACTGATGGAAATACCAAAATACGATGGATCATCAGATCCCATCCGATTCCTCCAGATCTACGATCAAGCTTGTGAAATCTACGGCGAATGGACACCTATGGAGAAGTTGATGTTGTTCCCCATGTCTTTATTGGCAGTGGCTCAGGGTTGGTTTTTCAACCTTTCAGAGGAAGAAAAATCTACCTAGGAAGCGGTTAAAGCGGCTCTCATTACGCGCTTTTAACCAAGAAAGTTCTCAGTTCCTCCTGCTGAGCAAAGTCAAGATGGGAAAACGAGAAAGGGTCAGGGACTATATTGAGTGGGTCAAACACTTACGATCCGAGTGCAGTGCAGCCCTAACTCCTGATCACGCGGTGATCATGTGGTTCCTAGCCGGAGTACCATGAAGCATCAGAAAAGAACTGAAACGACGGGAGCAGTACGCCACTCTGCAAGAAGCTATGGACGATGCCATCAGGGAAGAGGATGAGGGATGTGACGACGAATATCCGTCGACCCACACCCCTACTCCCTCATTAGCATCATCATCATCAAATGCAGCAGCTCTATCCACAGAACTGCTGTTGGAGCAAATAACGAAATTACACAAACAACAGATGGAGCAACTTATGGCATAGTTTGACCAGAAACTGAAAGCCTTACAGGGAGCTATAGCAGTAACGCCACATCAACCGGAACCGAACCAGCTGTAGTATCCAAGACGGGAGAATGTATGGTGTTCAGTGTGCACGCAAAACCATACATCGAACGAGTGTCCAGTCCTAAAACAAAATCTGAGACTGACACATGGATTTTGCCATCTGTGCAATGCAACATCGCACGATATGGCATTTTGCCCGTTTAACCCCCGGATTGTTCAACAGAAGAGAAGTCCTTATCAGACTTCTTATTCTTACCATCAAGGGGCACCCAACGCGACATCAAGGTACGACGCACCGAATCACCAACAGCGTATGGCCTTACCTGCACCACCAGGACCAGCCAATCAACAAGTGGCCCACGTAAACCTGACAGCAGCGGAACCAGAGATGAAAATGCCATCTCAACCTGAGCAACAGCAATGGTGCGGACCAGATGGACCATTTATGGATCCTACCATAAATGAATATGTTGCGGCCTATGCAGCTCAAACTCAGCATCAAGGCAGAAGAAATTACGGGTGCAGCGAAGAACACATAATTGCGGAATGTCCCTACAAGGGACAATATACATCCTTATGTCGAGAATGCGGTTATGGGCACTGTTACAAGAATTGTCCATTTAAACCTGGAACCAGTGCACCTCTTAACTTCATTGCAATACAGCAACCAGCAGTTCCAACAGGGATGCCATTGGAAGGACGACAATTCCACGCTCCTGTGTTAGCTGTTACGCGAGCACAGAAGAGGAAGGAAGTGGCTCCCTCACCACCACCATTGGTCACTGATGACCAACCCTCAACTTGGGCGCCATATCCGAATGTGAGGGAAGAAAAAAGGCAGTACCAAAAAATAAGACACTTGGGTACAGAAAGCACGAGCGGAGGAAAAAGAGCAAGAAAGAGACAATCCCACGAAACCTCCAGTTGGCGTCGAACAGGTATCGCAAGCCCACTCACCACTGCGCACTAATGAGAATGATCGGTTTCACCAACATGAACCACCTTTTCACATGGTGGAGCCCAAGGAACCACGCACTGAAAGGCTCACACTTTTATTGTTAAGCCGTGTTAGTTTACCACTCGGAGAACTACTACGGATTGCACCACAAGCGAAAAGCCTTCTAGCTGAATGGGCCAAAGTGGATGAGGAGCCAGTAGCGCCTGAGCCCATATATTGTACGGGCTGTGAAGAAACAAGTAACGTCCTCCACATCAGAGCAGCATGGAAAAGTGAGGAACACAACATCACTCTACCAATCAAACACAAGAGATACGAGGACGAGGCAGTAGTGGTAGATGGAGGATCAGGTGTCAATTGATCTCCACTACTTTGTATGAAAAATGGGATTTGCAAGGATTGAAGCCAGCAAGATTCGCCATCAAGCCAACACATCAATCCTGTGTGAAACCAAAAGGTGTAGTTGCCGATATCCCCGTAAAGATAGCAGGCATGCAATTTGTGATTACTTTTGTAGTCATGGATATACCTGAATCTCCATCTGCATACCGTGTTTTACTGGGAAGACCATGGTTGAGGACTACGCAAGTAGTACACAACTGGGGTACGGGAAAACTCACCTTCGAGAACAGAGAACAGGTTGTAAAGGTTGATCCAACCACATGGGCGGTGAAATCTATTACACCCAAAGCTGATGACGAATCATCTACAACAGATCACACAATTGATCGCCCAAGGCCAGCCAAGGGAGTCTTGGGAGGTCACTATGATTCAGAGATGGATGTCGTAAGATGGACGGATGCGTTAGCAACTATTGACTGTCGGGCATGTCAATATGAATCAGATCCAGAACCCAATACATCTTCACCCAAGTGTTACACTATGGACACACCAATGACATTTGGGGTGAATATGATAAACGTAGCATGGCTGTCAACGGAGCCTATTGAGCACCCAGTGGATGATGATCTAGTCCCTTGGCAACATGCTCTAACTTATAATAAAGAGATTGAGCTGACTAATGAACAGGTCCTACACCACATGGACCCAGATCATTACGGAACCAAGAAAGTACCAACTCAACCAAAAGCCTACTATGGCAAAAATCTCAAGGATCGATCCACCCAAGTCACCTGCGAATAAGAAGAATCAATTGAAGCAACGCTACAACCAGGTGATCCGATGGAGTGATCTACCTAAAGAGGCGATAGCTACAGTGGATGTTGATATTCACAACCACGAGGCGAATGTCACGGCAGTCTTGATGAAAGACAATAAAGATGAACCCACCAAAATGACAAAAAAGAGCAAAAAGAAGGTGTTGGACTCCTTGAAGTCAATCAAGATAGACTCAGATACAGCGCCATCTTCTACACAGGTGACAAAAAATCAAAAATGACCAGTCGGGCTAAGATCAATATACTGAAGGAGGAATCTTCTCGAGCGCCAGTTCACGAGATGTCTGAGACTTCAAGAATTATACCTTGGACAACGTGGTAATCATGATGTCGCAAGCCTAGAGAGAACCTGATCAAAGTCAAGCACCAACGGAACAAGTCTTCGAGGGACCTGCGCGAATACAGCCGATGAATCAGACAATAAAGGGCAAAGAACTGCAAGCATTACCCGCCCTCCAACCACAACCAAAGTGGCATCGACAGTTGTTCGAAAGAGACCTTGCGGCCATCAGGGCCTACGTGACGAGTCCGCAACAATAACAGGTGAATGTGCACTTCCTGCCATGTACACGACGATCCAAATGGGTGGAATGCGGCACCCCTCTGGATAAGATCACACTGCAAAATTTTAATTGGCCGATTATACCATCAGAATATGGGTGGACTACGGATTTAGATGCTAGAAGGGCTTTCACCACGTTCGCAAATCAATATATCAACTGCCCTAATCCAACAGTCCGCGCGATAGCCACTTACGCCCGAGACTTGGAACATTTAATGGGCATTGAAACAAAATGGGATGATTTTCTTCCCTCAATATTCTTTGATCCTAATAAGGCGCTAGCTTCCGACAAAGTCGAAGATCAGCTGTCAGTCGCTCGTGTATATTACCGAGCTACATTCCTTGGAGATCCCTGGACGCGTCGATTTCAAGCACGGGTCGCTCAAGAATGGCTGACAGGAACCCTCAAGTTCTTCCACACGCCCAAGGACTCGAAGAAACTAGACCATCTCAACTTCATGGAAGACGTTACGGGCTACTTGATCCACCAGAGGCGGGCAAAGCGGACACTATACTAAACTGGAAGAGTGCCGAGGGACCGGCACTACTTCAGGCCGTGGGTCCTATTGGGGGTACTCCCAACAAAGTGTAAATAAATAAAATCATCCAATAAAATGTGTTGCGAGGGCATGGCATCATGCGCGTATAAGCCCATGGCCCAATGAGCACGCAAGCCAAAGTGTAAATAAAATAAAATAGACTTGGTCCTTTGTAATTAAAATAAAACTTGAGGCCCAAAGTCAATTTCAAACTTAGAGTTTACTTTTTAGAGTTGGGTCCAATTTTGGACTCACATGTTGTGATTTCCAATGTACTTTTTGTGGACCCTTGGATCAAGTGGGTCCAAGATGAATGGATAGGATCAATGTGAATATTAGCCAATAGGATTGAGGGGCAAGGGCCTTCCCCATTTTATAAAAAGGCATCATTTGTACGCTATTTGCATGCTTAATAGAGAGGAGGAGACTCTACTATTTTGAGAGCTCAAACATCCTCATTTGCTAATCAATCTTGCTTATGCTATTGTTGTGTTTGCTTGTTATTTCCATTTCTTTCATGTTTTTTGTTTGTGATTAGTTAAGGTTTCTCCATAAGCAATGACATTGAGCATTTGACCTAACCTCCATCTCATCTCTCTCTCTTTCTCTCTTCTCTTCTCTCTTCCTCTTCTTGTCTATCCTTTTCTTTCACCCAAAAGCATTATTAATGTTAGTGTAGAGGAGTAGAGTTAAAGGAGGGTAGTGTTAGTGGTGAATAGAGTTAAGAGAGAAAGTAGAAAACTAACTAGAAATAGCATCTATGCCTAGTTAGGAACCTATCCAGTGATCTAACCCTTGTTGATAGGCGGGAGGGCTATACTACACAAGATCTTCGACCCTACATGAATGTAATAAAATATAGAGCTTGACCCAAGGAACCTAGGTACGCTCATAGGACCACATAAGTCACTGTGTATTAGTGAAAAAATGGACTTCGCCATTTTGGCTTGTCCTCTTGGAAATCTAGTTCTAGGTTGTTTCCCTAGTAAGCAACTTTCACAGATAGATTGATTAGCTGTAGGAGCAACGTTTATGTTCATGTCCTTGACCATTTTGTTATGATGCATATACAAGATTGAACGCATGTTTAGATGACCTAATCTTTGATGCCATAAATTTGCATCTGAACAGCTCACAGAAAGTGAAAAATCGTGACTCAGTATATACAAATTTTCTTCTCAGTAAGCAAAGAGGATTTCTTTTGAATTCTGATCTAAAATAGTACATCGACTGGCAGTGAACATGGCTCTATAGCCCTGATCTGTGATCTTGCTAATAGACAACAGGTTCTTTGTTAACTTAAGTACATAAAATACACCATTAAGCTGCCTAGTGATGCCATTAGAGAATTGTAGTCAAATAGGGCCTTGGCCTTCGACTTGATGTGAACTGGAGTCACCAAAGAAGATATACTTTGATTCTGTGGTTGTGAGTGTAGAGAGGAGGTTTTTGCATGGCGTCATGTACTGAGAAGCACCTGAATCGAGATACCATTGATGGGCATCTCTACTGGGTTGATCTTGTACCATCAGCACTTTATCATCATCTTGGAAACCTCTGATTGTGTCAAAGTTGTCTTCTTGCTGTTTCTGCATCTTTTTCCTTGCTTCATTATGCTTGAGGATACGACAGTCTTTCATGTCGTGGTTGGTTCTTTTGTGGTATCTGCGAAATAGTTTGGTCTTGGACGATGATTGACTGTGTTGTTGTTGTTGTGGTTGTGATGTTGCTGGTTGTTCTACCTTTGTCTTCATACAATGGCAAGTGCTTTTCCATCCTTTGCTTCCCATGTTGGAAGTAGTTTAGGTTCCGTCGGTTTGGGTATTGAACCATTTACGTATCCCCAAAGCTCCTTCTCGATCAAGATCATCCTCATCTTAAACTTTCACATGTGGAAGTCATCTTCGTTGAATTTGTTGATGAGGCGGATCTCTGAGGTTGAACCTTCCATTGTAATCAAGTAGCAGAGATAAATAGCTCTATAGAACAAAAACGTGTTAAGTTCTATTATAAGTCCTATACTCTAGTAATCCAATAAACATGTGGCTCTAATACCAATCTGTTGGCTCTGATACCAATCTGTGGGATCAGATGGAATGTGAATTATCAGCTCTGATACCACATCGGTTGACGTTTTGGAGATGTCAAGTGATGAAACAAAGAATTCTTAATGATAGGGTCGTGGATTACTTAGAGAATGGATTTTATGAGCTGTTCTTTGCATTGAATCAGATTATCAGTGTAGGAGTCTTAGACTGCCATGAAAGAGAGATTGTGAAAATGATTAAGTGTCTGAGACAGCCATGCAATTCTCTAATAGTGATAACCTGGTATGAAGAGAACGTAGAATCAATTTAGGCGTCAGAGATAGCCATACATTCTCTGATAATAGTGTTTGTGTAAGAGGAGTGAGAGTTATCATTCAACAAGAATGCAAAAGAATGTAGAAAAATAGCGGATTTTGTATAGTGAAGTTGTAGAAACAACGATCAGATCACAATACAATCGCGCTCATAGGTCCGTGATCCTACTTACAGATTCAAAACAATTGCTAGCGTTCTAAATATCTCTCTCTCTGATACCAATCTGTGGGATCGGATGGAATGTGAATTATCAACTCTGATACCACATCGGTTGACGTTTTGGAAATGTCAACTGATGAAACAAAGAATTCTTAATGACAGGATCTTGGATTACTTAGAGAATGGATTTTATGAGTTGTTCTTTGCATTGAATTAGATTATCAGTATAGGAGTCTTAGACTGCCATGAAAGAGAGATTGTGAAAACGATTAGGCCTCTGAGACAACCATGCAATCCTCTAATACTAATAACCTGGTATGAAGAGAATGTAGAATCAATTTAGGCGTCATAGCAAATCTGTATAATGAAGCTGTAGAAACAACGATCAGATCACAATACAATCACGCTCATAGGCGCGTGATCCTACTTACATATTCGAAACAATTGCTAACGTTCTGAATATATATATATCTCTCTCTCTATGATCACTAACTATAAGGAGTCAGCTACTGTAAGACCTGTTTTGGTCGTTTGATCTCTGTCAGATGACTTATAATGACACTTACAAATGACTACTTTGCTACATATCTTCAATCGCTCATTTACATTAATAGCAGCTGGAAGATCTTGCATTATTCTAGCTTTACATTTACAAGATTGTTTAACAGCTGATTAACTGCCTAATTAGACAGTTGTTGTTGGAGCGTGAAGACGTAGACAGTCTATACTGTGTATTTCTGTAGAGTCTCGCTTGTGTAATATCCCGTGTAAATCTGCAGTGTTGCTTGGGTGGTATCCCGTGTAAAACTGCAGTGTCGGGTTTTTTGCCTTTTTGTCACCTGTCAGAAATTGCATGTAAAAATGCAGTGTCGCATTTTGCCCTAATTGTCGCCTGTCAAAAACTGCATGTAAAAATGCATTGTCACATTTTTCGCAAAAAGTGTCACTTTTTTGGAAGTGCCGAATTGGCCCAAAAAACAACTTAGATAAGTGCCGCTAAACACTTAGTTGCAAATTAAGATAAAAGGAAGCGACAATGTCAGGTGTCGGGTTTTTCGCCTGTGGAAAAACTTGAGTAAAATTGCAGACTGTGACGACAATTAGTTCAAATATGCAGACTGTTGGAAAACAGTTCATTTTCTGCAGGTTGCATTTGAGAGAGTAAAAATCAGAAAAGGAAGAAAGGCTGTTGGGATGAGTAGGAGTTAGATTAAATTCCAAGAGGGGGAGGGATCACCCTCAGAGGCCATATTGCAGGGAAAGGGCATTTAACTGAGGGCGATAGCCTGAGGCAGAAGGCCCTTCCCACAGTGGAATGGATGAGGAGGTGACCTTCCGTGGCGTGATGAACTTTTTTGACTTTTTTTTCTTCTTTTGTTTTGCCGTAAAATATCAAACAATTATTAGAAATTGCAAACTTCGGGTATCAATATTTTAGTACTCGTAACGTACCTGTCGATTTAAAACATATTCACTCTATATACGTCCAACATTGGGCCTGAGTTATCCTAAAAGATTTACAACTTTGAGCCTCACACCTCAAAAAAAGAACTTGCCAAGTATCAAATCTTCCCAAAAAAGGGAAAAAAAGTACATGATAATATGCCAATCACACCAGGCAAATGAGCACACACACTCCCCCCCCCCCCCCCTTCCCCAAAAAAAAAAAGAAAAAAGAAAAGCTCCTTTTAAAGATTGAGTGTTGGGTGGGACGCTGAAAAAGCCAGTTTCTGAGTGCACTGTAGGTCTCCACAGAACCCTAAGTGCCCTGTGAGTGGCACTCGAGTTTTAGGTCACTTAGAAATGTAGCTCATCTTAAACCCTAAAACAAAATTAGGGCAAAAACCTAAAGCGGAGAAGCCTCAATATATTATAATAGAGAGAGAGAGAGAGAGAGAGAGAGAGAGAGAGAGAGAGAGAGAGCGCGAGCGAGCGACAGAGAGAGACAGAGAGAGGAGAGCGAGGGAGGGAGAGAGAAGAGTGTGCGAGCGCGAGAGGGAGGCAGCGCAGCTATGGCGGAGAAGGCAGGGAAGGAGATCTACCATGGTCACGACATCTGCCTCAAGAAGTCCATAGAATTGCTGGAAGAGTTCGGGCTTCCTGGCGGTCTGCTCCCTCTGGACAACATCGAGGAGTGCGGGGTGGATCGGGAGTCGGGGTTGATCTGGATCAAAGCAAAAAAGCGCGTCGATCACTATTTTAAGAAAGCAGGGAGAACGGTGATCTATGGAACGGAGATCCGGGCCACCATCCAGAAGAATCATCTCAGAAATCTGACGGGTGTGAGGGCGAAGGAGTATTTCCTTTCCATTCCTATTGGAGAGATCTTGGTGGATGAGCCATCCAGCGGCAAGATCCACTTCAAGACCTTCGGTGGAATAAGCAAATCGTTTCCAGTTGAGGCTTTTGCTGTTGGAGAGTGAATGCGGAGCCACCCATGATGATTATGTTTATGTAAAGAACTTCTGCTTGAAACTACGGCATAGTCTGACTATAAGTCTCATTGGTAGTTTTCTTTTGATTAAGGTCCATATGATAGAGCATAGTCTGACTATAAGTCCCAGTTATTCAGATCCACATGGTATATGTGTACCAGTCTAGCCTCGTGGGCTTCGACTCTGTATTAAACAGAGTTATTCTAGTATGGGATTCTCTTATCGGATGTACTTTCTCAGCAATTTAATTCGGCTCTTTTTTCCTGATTTATCTCACTTGTGTGCAAAAATATAGCGTATTGCGAGCTCGGGTTTACCAATTTATGGGGAATTCCGAATGTATAATCTTAAAAGGATATGGGATTAATTTTCCTTTACAATGGACTCCTAGATATACTAAATGGATGATGATGTGGATCTGCTCATGGATAGTCTGACTATAAGTCTCTCCTTTGATTAAAATCCATATGTTGTGTGTACCGGTCTCGCCTTTTGGGCTTGGATTTTGACTTTGAAAAAGAAACGAAGTTGTTTTGTTGTACGCTTCTGTGATATGATGTACTTTTTCAGAAGTCTTTCATGGGTTTACTGGATTTTCAGGTTCGCATATCAGAATCACAGAATATGATGGGCTCTACGCTGTCTCTATCGGGCTCTTATTTTCCTGGCTTATCTTGCTTGTATGCAGAAATATAGCGTAATGCCAGTGTAGGTTTGTCAATCCATGGGGAAATATATGATTTTTAATGGGATACGAGTGATTTGCCTTTTGAACGCTCTTCCAGAGATACTGAATGGATGACTTGGAAACAAAAAAGTAAAATACTAAATGGATGACGTGGAAACAAAAAAGTAAACAGTCATTTTGCTTTTACAGTAATGTCAGCCAGGAATCGTTCAGCTCCAGAGAGTGGGGAAAGTCAATTTGAGATAGAGAGGTTTTTAGTTTGGAATATTATGTAATTTTTTCAAAGCAAATTGCTTTGTAACTTATAACTGTTCAAGGGGTTGTGCTGTATGAAGCCCACTTATCTCTGTTTGCCAAACTTGGAAGCATGAAAGCACTGCCAAGATACTGAATGCATCCTAAAGTTATAGACCTGCAATGGGAGAAAATTTTGATATGAGCTTGAGTGGCTTCTTATAAGCACCTATGGAAGTTTACTTGCATACTGTCCAAGTAATATAAATGCTTCGGGTTTAGGGTTTTTTTCTACTATGAAAACGTCCTTCCAGGTCAGAGTCAACCACCTGAGCTATTCTTATTTGCTATACTTCGGCAGTTTGTTTTGCAGACCGTTTGCACTGACTTGTAGAGAATCAAAAACTGGTCTGGAACTGAATTTCTGTCTCATTTGACTACACATGCACATGTTTTTTGTATTTGACATATTTGAAAGGCTCAACAAGCTTTTACAATTTGTGAAAAGTACAGTACTAAGGATTATAAATGGATCTTTGAATTATCCACAAGGTGATTGTATGCTTCTTAAACAATCTATCAGAAACTAGTCATCATAAAACAAGATCTAGTTTAGCAGCTTGATAGGAAACAAGTAGAGACAATCAAAGCATTGATCAATTAGTATAATCCAACTCCACACGTGTGGAAATAAGGCTGTAGTACGGCTTGTAGACAGTGTTTACAAAGTGCCAAAGCTGGGTTTCATTGGAAAAATAGAGTAATCACCATACAATGAGAGGAAACTCGAGTTTCTCCTTGAGGCTCCAAAAAGTTTCTATTTACTCACTATGGAGAGAGGGAATACATAGCAAATTCGATTTCCTTCTTGAAGTTAGGTGGATTTCCAGCATGTAATAAGGAAGTTAACTCACTCTCCTTGACCTAAAATGAAACCCTAGTCTATTTCCTAGAGTTATGCTTGGTAGGTAGCTAGTTGGTCAAATTTTCACCTCAAACTTAGGTGTAGGTCCTATAAAGTAGGGATGACCACCAAATAGACATAACCAACTCTCTTGACTTGAACTAACCTACATTAGGATGGGTTTTCCATGTGGCATCATGGCCTCACATGTGTGGGACCCACTTGTGTACACAATTTACACTATTCTACATGGTTTTTGATCAAGCTAGATTTGCCAATTTTTGGCAATTCTCCACACTCCTCCTCAAATTTAGCTTGATCTATTTACAACTCTCTTGATAGATGAATGAAAGCTTTAAGAAGTGTCTAAAAAATCCAGCTACAAACAAGGAACTTTTAAGACTCCAATAGAGAATGATGTCCATGAAGGATCTTTCACCACCTCTTAAAGGATCCCTTACAAGATGTTCCACAAATGTGTCTATATACATGTAGCACACTTCAAAAACTATACATCATGCCAAGCCATGGATTCCAAGGCATTTTGTGCACTTGAAGATACATCAATTAAACTATTATACATAGTGTTGCCAAAGACAACTTGCCTTGCTTGATCCATATGATTGAGCCTTGATGGCTCCATCTTGATACTCAAGATTCTTCTTGGAGTCCTCGGGTCTTGAGCTTGATCCTCCACTTGACTTGACTCCAAAACATCAATGAATTGAATAAGGTGGTGATCCAAAGGTTCTTCTTCAAGTTTACAAATCTTCCACTCTTGAAATATCACATTTCCACCATTGACAAATTCTTTGGTGAAAAACAAGTAGATTCTACAATCTCTACTTGAAGAGCAAAACACTACCATTATTCCTATCATTGAAATAGGATAATCTTTGGTCCTTACATTGGAATGATCATGCACAAAGCATGTGGACACAAAGATTTCCAAAGCAAATGATGTTTCATCTTTTATGACTCTATTCAAACTACTACAAAAATAGTTATCCAATGAAATTGCTTTATCAACAACAAATGTAGATTTCAAAGCATCCCATTTCATTGTCTTGTCATACAAAGTAATAAACACCATGAATCTTAAAGGTAAGAAACAAGTCACCTCATGTCTACTACTACTTTCCAAAAAATATTCAAAGATAGTAGACTCTCCAATGCTCACCACCCTTGCAAGATGCACACTTGAATAGACAATTTGCATGCAATTTGATGACTCGGCCATTGTCATTGAGGACTCCCTTGGAACTCTCATGCTTTGAGGTTGATCCTCAAGATATTCCTCCTTTTGATGCTCCTCCTCAATGCAAGCAAGATCACACTTTTCCAAGATCTCCTGTTGAGTGATCTCCTCCTTTGCCAAGCTCATTCTTTCAAAAGCAACACTAGCTTCCAACTTAAAAAATCTTTCATGTTTAAGTCCCTTTGCAATGCAAACATCATTCTTCAAGATGAAGCAAACACCATGCTTAAAGTGGACATCCAAACCACTTTCTAAGAGTAGACCAACACTAAGCATATTCTTGGTGATTGATGGTACATAAAGGACATTTTCTAGATCCATGCATTTTGAGGATTCTAGACACAAAGAGATAGTACCAACACCATCCATCCTACACTCTTCATCATTTGCAGTAAAGACAAACTTTTTAGAAGCATTGAAAGAGTGTAAGGTTGAGAAAAAATCCTTTTCACAAGACATGTGGGAGCTAGCCCCACTGTCGATCCACCAATTGTCTCTTGAATTGCTATTGCTTGTTGGTGAGGATGTAGATGCCATCAAAAATACATCTACTTCATCTTCCTCCTCCTCCTTTGCAAGGTTTCCTTGTTTGTCCTCCTCCACTTGTGCTCTTAGCCTCTTGTAGCATTCAGATGCATAATGCCCCTTCTTTCCACAAAAGAAGCATTTCAGCTTTGACTTGTCCTTTGAACTTGATGCATCATCCTCTTCTTTGGTCTTCTTTGGATGCTTCTTCTTTCCGTTGGTCTTCTTTTTGCCCTTGAATGAGAAATTGGCTTTCTCATCACCATCCTGCAAAGACAAGGAACTCATCCTAGATTTTGCATGGAGCATCTTGCACTCTTCAGCCACTAATACACTGTGAAGTTTTTCTATAGTTGGCAAAGTGTCTTGGATGGCAAAACTTTGGACCAAATTTGCAAAGTCATCTCCTAGACCATTAAGAACAATTTGTACAAGCTCTCCATCATGAATCTTCTCTCCAATGGAAGCCAAATCTCTATTTAGAGACTTGATTCTGAGTACATAATCTTGTGCACTCTCCTCACTTCTCTTCATGCTTAACAAAATCTGATTTCTAAGCATGAGTACTCTTGAAGTGTTACTAGATTCATAGATTGATTTTAAAGACTCCCAAGCCTCTTTAGCACTAGTACATGCTGATACTTCTCTCAACAAATCATTGCTCACATTCATCTTCACACAATGAAGTGCAAGCCTAGATCTCTTCTTGTATCTAGCTAACTCCTGTGCACCTAGAGGTTCATCTTCATCTTCAATCAAGAACTCATGAAGGTCTTGGAGCACCAAGAGTGACTCCATCCTGACCTTCCAAATAGCTAAGGTTGAGAAAAAATCTAGAAGGTATGCTCCAGCAGATCCCATCTTACTAGTGACTTCTACAAACAAGAAATAGATTTGATTGACTTGAAACTCACAAAGGTCTCACACTTGTAGTATTTCACTCAAATTTGATTTCTAATCCAACAAATGGACTTATAATTACAGTTCTATCACTCCCTCACAATCTGGAATGAAGATAAGATGAAGTGAAAACTACTTTCAAACAAATCTTGCCAAGAAATGGATTTGATTGTCTCTAGAAACTCGCTAAGGTCTCTCTCTTGTAGTTTTTCACTCAAATTAGATTTCTAATCCAACAAATGGACTTATAATCTCAGTTCTAGCACTCTCTCACAAAGTTAGAATGAAAATAAGATGATGTGAAATCTACTTACAATCAAATCTGCATTAGATCAATGGCTTATGCTCTTGTACTTGGCTCTGATACCATGTGAAAGTACTGTACTTTAGGACCATAAATGGATCTACAAAAGATCCACAAGAGTGATTGGATGCTTGCTTAACAATCTATCAAAAAACTAGACACAAAAAAGTTGATCTAGATTGGCAGTTTGACAAACAACAACCATTAACAATCAAAAGCATTGATCAACATTGAAATTCGAGCCCACACGTGTGTACTAAAGTCTGTAGTACGGCCTTCAATCTGAGAAACAAGTAGAAATTGATTTGATTTCATTTGGATCACAAAAACTCAATGTACATGGTGAACTAGCTTAAGATTGCCAATGAGCTCCAAAAATTTTCTATCTTCTCATTATGGAGAGAGGGAATACATAGCAAATTCGATTTTCTTCTTGAAGTTAGGTGAATTTCCAGCATGTAATAAGGAAGTTAACTCACTCTCCTTGACCTAAAATGAAACCCTAGTCTATTTCCTAGAGTTATGCTTGGTAAGTAGCTAGTCGGTCAAATTTTCACCTTAAACTTAGGTGTAGGTCCTATAAAGTAGGGATGACCACCAAATAGACATGACCAACTCTCTTGACTTGAACTAACTTACTTAGGATGGGTTTTCCATGTGGCATCATGGCCTCACATGTGTGGGACCCACTTGTGTACACAATTTACACTATTTTACATGGTTTTTGATCAAGCTAGATTTGCCAATTTTTGGCAATTCTTCACAAATTAATCATGTAGGCATCTTTATGTAGAAAGATGCTGAGCTGTGAACCTCAATTGTGTGCACATGTTCCCTTTGTCTGGTATGGACCTTATGGAACCATTTCTTTCAAAAATTTGAATTGAATCTAGATTTGATTCTAGAGGAGTTGCGACTCTGTGACTATGCTTTCTATGTTTGTTTTGTTTTTCTATATCACAGCTCCACTAATGCGATTGTTCTTACAGGGAAGTTGAAAGCACCAAAGTATTTGTAGCTAGTTCCTAATGTCTGGAGTAATTTCGGTGTTTATTCTGTATTTCTACCGGCTTCCTAAAGTCTATTGTAGCAACGTACTTCTTTTTCTGAACCAACAATCGATAGTGTGTCCCCCACTCGACTTTTAGAAAGATATTGTCTGTCATCAAAATTGTGAGCCTTACTTCAATGCTGTAGGATCATCATATAGTCCATGTTCCTGGAGATGGGCGGTGCTACACTTCTCTCTAGATATCCTTGTTGAAACCATTTGAGTTACAGCAATGCGGCCCATTTTTTGGATAGGAAAAAAGGCTTGACAGTAAAATACTGAATTGCACATCTAGTGACAATTTTCGTAAGCAGTATAGCATCGCCACTGTTAGTTGGAGTTGGTTTTTCTATTGGTGGGCATCACCAGGAGGCTTGACAAAAAACCTAGCATTAAAGCCTTAAGATGGAGACAATCAACTTAGCTTGAAGATATTTTGAAAAAGATAAGCCACCACCATTGCTTTGATAAGCTTCATATATTCAAAGTGTTTCATTTAAACTCAGCTTTTCTGCATAAGGTCTCAAGTTTGTTTGTCGTCTTAACCTCAAAAGACGTACCAGTATCTTGGAAAACATGAAAGTGGTACCTTTCTCTATACTTAGATTAAATTGGTGGCTGTACAGATTAACAAGAATTTTTTTTGCGAGTGTGACCATGATGAATGTCCTGTGCTGCTAAGTTTTACAGCAGAACCAAAGGGGCTTCATGAGGCTTTATGCAAGCATTAAGAAAAGAGTTTGGTGATCAGAGTTGTCTGCTATGGCACACTGCTGCAATAGCTAAACCCAGCTTATCCAACTGGTTAAGCGTATTTTCACCCTCAATATCAAGCATATGTTTATAACAAACGGAGAGAATTGTGTCATTGGCCCTCATTGGAAGTAAAAGTGAATGTTATGAGGCTTGTATGAAGTGTGAAGAGACCTGCTGTACGTCACGGAATGATTCAGTCAATTACACACAAGTTACAGTTCTGTAGAACGTCCTACATATTGTGCAGGTTAACACAATCATAGTAGCGTAATGTACCTGCTTTTACCAACTTTCGTAAGCACAATTTCTGTTCTTACTTTTAAGGACGTGAAAGTCAATTTGTACCAGCCTTTAGACTAATCTTCCAACTTAAAACAGATACACGTACCTTCAAATTTCCACTTTTGAGTCTTATTTCAAAGATGGCCAAGCAAATATTAGTTTGAAAGTAAAGTAATTTAAACTTGAAAGTTCACCATAGAGCAATTAAGTGAATTAAATCAAAGGAATATCAAAAGTTTAAGCGATTAGTTAAACAAGAATTTTGGTATACACAAAGGCATTGCAACAATCTTTTGAATAAAAGAATTTGATTGTGTAAGATTGGATGCAATGCAATTAACTATTTTCAACTCCTTTGTTGTCTTGGAACTATGACATAATTGTTGGTATTTTCATTTCTACCTCAAAGATTAAACTTTGATTCAAATGCATGCATGATATGACAAAAATAATAAAGATATATGAATTGATTTTGTGAAGGCAGCTAGATAATTTTTATTTGATTATGCCTTTTGGTGATGATGTTGGTGCATAAGGCACATTGCAAGAAGAAGATTTTTTTTTAACTGTTATTAATGGTTTGCATATGAAATTGCATCTAAAGAAATGAAAGAAGAATAGACATGCATGAAAGAAAAGACAGACTGGATACTTTGTTAGTTAAGACTTGCATATATATTCTTGCGAAAAAGTCTTTAGCAATGTTCCGCATGAACTTCACTGACATACTTGAACACAGAGTTTTGCCTTTTGCCAAAAATAATGCGTTCCTGAACGAGAAGGTACCCATAACTTTTCACATTTTCTTTTGAGGATCTCTCTCTCTCTCTCTCTCTCTCTCTCTCTCTCTCTCTCTCTCTCTCTCTCTCTCTCTCTCTCTCTCTCTCTCTGCCCCCGGATCTTTGGTGCCATATGTGTACTCTGATGAGAGATGAAGCTGAGCATGAGTTTTAGAAGCTATTGAAGAAACACTGAAATTTCTGGAGAAAAGTGGTTGCCATCCATATTCATTGGGCTACTGATTTCCATCCCTGCTGACTATGGAAGAGCTTGTGCTACAAAAATCCAAACAATGACAGTTTATGTTCATGCCTTAATGTTTTTGAGGGATCCAGTCACTCCAATCATCTGCATTTCTAAGTAGCAAGCAATAAAGCAACTGCCCAATTGCAGTACAGACGTGTAGCAGCAACAAACGATCAAACATTGCATAAAAATCAAAATACAACTGAAACTGAGAATGCTTCTTGGTTTCCAAGGGGAGGCTGGAACCTGAGACCAAAGAAACTTTGGATTTCATACCATTAATGGATTGCTCTAAAATCGTCTTCAGTAGCAAAGTTTGACACTCTGATCTATAGATTAGTTGGTTGTCTCAAGATGTGCTTATGTTATGGGATAATTGCACAATCCACGTGTCATGTAATCTCTTCAACCATAAAAACCCTAAAAACCATGTAATTGCCTCAACCATAAAGCCAGACTTGGACAAATCAAAACTTAAGAATCTTATTTTCTCCATCCTTGCCTACATTTTTCTCTCTTTTGTTTGAGTAACAATGACAAATTGGGGTTTTTTGTAAGGCTCATCCAAATCAAACCTATACACTCTAGAAGAAAATAAAGGCGAATCTGAATGCAACCTTAAATAGTTAAACTATCAAGTTAATGTAATTCTACAACATCTTTTGTTTTAGGATGCTATCGTTTAAATAATGCACAATGCTCTTTTCATGAGTTAAGAAATAATATAATAAGGCTATTTTTTGAGGAGTGTAAAAAAATGCAAAAAATAGCTTGATGAAGGCCAAAATAAGTATGTACAGAATGCCATTCCACACGTGTGGAGCCCGTTCCCACGTGTGAGGCATAGGCTTAATGTAGCTTGGATTGGACCACAACACGTTCAGCAAATATCTTTTGAGGAGGTTTAGGAATGATCATTTGGCACCCTCACACGTGTGAGATCTGACTCAAACCAGCTTGGGCTCAGCCATTATTTATATGCCCTTTGGGACCTCATTTTGATTAATGCAAAATTGGAGAGTTGGAGATTTTGTGATTTCTAGCTTCAAGCTCTTGTAGGTTGTTCTTATGCATGCATTTCTTCAAGTACAATATGCATTGATTATCATTTGTGGTCTCAGGCTGTGGTTCACACGTGTGAACCTTCTTTCATCATTTACAATTTGTTTTAGATTACTTCGGATTACATATAGAGATTGTGTCATTTCTAGCTTTGTAAACTGGTAGAAATGAAAATAGTGATGCCATCAATCTATCACGTGTGAACCCTCTTATGATCATTTACACTTTGTTTTAGATTGCTCTCGATTACATGTCAATATTGTGTCATTTCTAGCTTTGTAAATTTAAAGAAATGAAAATAGTAATGCAATCAATCTATCTTGTGAATTGCATGAATCCATTTATGGTCCTAAACATCATAAATTTCACACTAAGAACTCCTAAATTAGAGGAGCACATGGTGGATAATATAACCATGGCTTGATGGGACCTAGTATGGCACACAATGGTTGGGGAAGAGCTCCAACAAGAAGCTCTACATTTGTGATGGTAATCTAGATTGCTTGCTTGCTTGCTTTCATGGAGGAGATGAGCATAAGTACACCATATTCACATATTGTACAAAATTTGTCGTGCTTTCTTACAAGTCATTATAATTGTTGTTTCTTTTGTAACCGATGAAAATTGAACATTAAGCCTCCTTCAACCACCCTACACCATAGACTTTTGAGAGAGAGAGAGAGAGAGAGAGAGAGAGAGAGAGAGAGAGAGAGAGAGAGAGAGAGAGAGAGAGAGAGAGAGAGAGAGAGAGAGAGAGAGAGAGAGAGAGAGAGAGAGATTATCATTGTGGTGGAAGTACATGAAGGAAAAACCATGGAGAGAAAAAAACAACAATCACTTTTTTCTATTTGAGTTTAGGGTGGATACGATTTTTATTTCTCTACAAGACTCTCTCTCTCTCTCTCTCTCTCTCTCTCTCTCTCTCTCTCTCTCTCTCTCTCTCTCTCTCTCTCTCTCTCTCTCTCTCTCTCTCTCTCTCTCTCTCTCTCTCTCTCTCTCTCTCTCAATATTTGCATATTTGCAAAGGTGATCATCATTGGCTAATGTGTCCAAAGCTTGACACTAACTATCAAAATTTTGGTGTTGAGACCTATGCAATATTTAAAAAGTTAAATTTCATTCCATTGACATTTTAAAATTTTAATAAACAAGAAACATCATCACATTTGTCATGGTGGAAAACGTGAATTCCAATACTATATTATATTTGGGACAACCATCTTTTCTTACTCTGAATTTGGATTTATTCCTTGAAATACCCCCTATGGAAATTCCACCAAGAAGAACAATTGACCATCCTATTAGTTTAATTCCTTCAATTTATCTACTTTCTTGAATCAAATAGCTAACAATTATATAGTAGACCGAAACAATAGTTATCATTTCGCAAAGTTGTAGTTAGTTATCCACTTATGAGTGTAAAGTTGAATATAAAATCAATATCTTTAAATTATTCAGGAATCTCCTATCATATCTATTGAGATCAATATTGGTTTTGTAAAAATGCCAACGTGGGAGACACTACAATCAATTAGTGTCGACAGTTATATATACATATTATGATTCAAAAAGACACCTTCGAGAGTGTTACAACTCCCTTAGATCTCTTATTGCCTTCAAGGTTGGCACACACCCCATAGCAGTGACGACGCATCGTATCCACCCCTCCGTAGGGTCACTGCCGACCCACCCCCATGCACAAGAGTTATCGACA
Source organism: Diphasiastrum complanatum (assembly GCA_029204225.1). Lineage (NCBI taxonomy): Eukaryota > Viridiplantae > Streptophyta > Lycopodiopsida > Lycopodiales > Lycopodiaceae > Diphasiastrum > Diphasiastrum complanatum. The sequence goes on along the minus strand of MU832922.1, from coordinate 39,665 downwards.
CCATCATGCCCAGTGAAGCTTTCGACGATAACTAGCGTCCCATACCACCAACCATCAACCTCGGCTCCTTAGCATACATCTCCTAGCTTGGAGATACATCTTGGCTACTGCACATGCTCTTCATCCACCAACTCCCGAATAGACTGAGTGAATGGAAAAAGGGAAGTCCCACCACTATATAGGCATAGCATAGTGGTCCTATCAAGCACGGTCCCACCGGCAACACGTGACCACCTAGGATGGTGACATGTGGCACTAAAACATGTCGATAATGCCAAACTACGTCATGCCCCTTGCGAGGCTGCCACTAAAGGGCGTATCATTATGGTAAGTAACAGTTCCTTTCTCATAAAAACTTCCTATGATGGGAGATGACCAATAAATCTACGTTTAGAGTCGCCCTCCATGTCTTCATCATCTGACTTACCTTTCCAACGAATTAGATGTTCAAAAACAAATGATTTCTCAATTGATGACGTCAAATATCCATGATCCTATCAAGCTCATGGGGTACAAAGGCAATCAAATTCTCCAACAACACTAGAACATTTCCTTTCCACCAAGTCGTTCCTTTTAACGGTTCACGTGGAATGCAGGATGAACCACAGTTTCAGAGAGAAGATCTAGTCGATAAGCGAACCGATTAATCTTGTTTACAATCTTGAAAGGACCTCTATATCATGGAGACAACTTGGGGCATTTTCCCATTTGAAGGACCTCGGAATTTTTTGGGATTCTAAGATACACCCAATCACCAATTTCAAATTTTTGAGGAGAGCGGCTTCAAAATTGAGCTCGATCTAAATGCTTTCCTTAGCCACTTGCAAGATTTCCTACATATTCTGCAAGAAATCAACTATAGCTTATACCTTGAGACCTTTAAGTTCAATGGAGACGTCCGAACGAGGTTGTACGTCATACAAGCCTACATAAAAGGACTCAATCTGATGGCAGAATGCCTCATACTACACCATGTCCTGGTGCATGTCCTTCTTCTCCCCAATAAAAAATTATGGGGTAAACATCGGGTTCAAGAGGTCTTGACGAGATTGTGGCTCGGGGCAAGGTTATTTCAAAAATAAACTCTAAGTTAAAAAACAAATAGTAATATATACTTTGTAAGCAAACTTCTTTCAAACTAAGGTTTGAAGTAATTTATAAAGTATCATTTTATCTAAATAAAACCACGGAAGCTTCAAAGTTATTAGGCTTAAAGGTTTTAAAAAGAAAAGGCATTGCTGGAAAAGAACAAACAATGAAATTTCTAGCAACAACCATAACCAATTTAAGAATCCTCTCGAAACAAAGGTTATAAAAAAATATTTTCAGCCTCATTCCACAAGGAACTAATAAACGGAAAAAGCAACAAGAGAACATTTGCACCTAATAAAGGAATCGACAACTTTAATACCAAATGTTACAACTCCCTTAGATCTCCGATTGCCTTGAAGGTAGATGCACGTCCCATACTAGTGACGACACACCGTATCCACCCATCCGTAGGGTCACTGTCAACCCACCCTCATGCACTAGAGTTACCGATACCCTTTGACGATAACTTATATCCCATACTGCCAACCATCGCCCTCGACTCTCCTTAGCATACATCTCTTGGCTTGGAGATACATCCTACGAAACAGACAAGCATCACCACTATATAGGCATAGCATAGCGGGTCTCATCACGCATGGTCTCGCCGGAGACATGTGACCACCTATGATGCATGGCACTAAAACATGTCGATAATGCTAGACATGCATCCTTCCCCTTGCAAGGCCGTCATTGAAACATGTCCATTATATATAGCAAATAATTCCTCATTCAAATTTTACAACACAGTGCAAGAGGCAACTAATCAAATAGCCCCATTTGCTCAGCCAATTTGCATGATCCATATCTACAACAAAAAATAATCAATTCTATGATTATCGGTTCTATGCACCAAGGGTTGATAGGATAGATGTCTTTTGTAGATTGTGTGATGGTATTCCATAAACAATGGAGTTGCCCTCAATGTTCTCAACCACAACAATGGTTTGCAACATTTGGCCAATCTGTTACCCGCCCCAACTCATGACACACAAAATTCCCAACATCTTGTGAGGACCCTTAGCATTGGAAAAAAAGCATAATGTTACTCATCAAAGTGGCTATGACATGGTGGCTCTTAAAAACCCAGATCCCTCAAACCGAAGTAAGGATCCATAATCTACCTATCAAGGATCAAGCAATGGTAGATTCCTTTTCTCTCTTCTCCACTTATTTATCACTTGGAATTTTTAATTCAAATTTCAAGTTAGGGCAACCAAAAATTATTGCAAATATATGAAGCACCATATTAAAAATGTGACAAATAGTGTTTCTAGAAAATGTAATCAAATGTTACCATTAAATTAAAGTAATGGTCGTAGATTATGTTACTAACATATTTCAAGTAGATCAGTCAAATCAATCTCTCTCTCTCTCTCTCTCTCTCTCTCTCTCTCTCTCTCTCTCTCTCTCTCTCTCTCTCTCTCTCTCTCTCTCTCTCTCTCTCTCTCTCTCTCTCTCTCTCTCTCTCTCGTTTCAAGGGTCCACCCTTTTCCAATACTTTAGACCATGAATAGATAAGACTATGAGCCTCCCTAGGCATCTATGGATGTGCTAAAAGTGTGGGAAAGTTCAAATGAGCAACAAGAAATCGCCCTCCAAAAATAGGCCTCCAAATTTAAGTTACAATTGACTAGGTTGTTTCACGTGTGTGTGTGTGTGTGTGTGTGTGCGCGCGCGCTTGGGGGGGGGGGGGGGGGGGCGGGCACGTGAGAGAGATCATGGACTGCTAAAGTCGCAATAGCAAAATTCAATTTCTATGAAGCAAAAATGCAATTATGTGAGATACAATTGATCCTAGAAAAGATGTGCATCTAAAAGTTCTGCACCAAAGAAATACCATCGGGACATTAGATCCTTGAAAGACAAACTTTATAAAACGTACTAGATAATCCATCCAACCGTGTCTAGAAATGTCCCCTTTGCCAATTTCAACCTGAAATGCAGTTAGTTAAAATATCTTTTGATTTATGCCACTCAACCAAAAAAAGTTGCACCATCTCCATGTGCAGTACACAAAAGTTGCACCATATGAGTATTTTACGATTTTGAGCATTTCAATGGAATGTAGCAGATTACTAGGATTATGAGTTTAGATGTACCAAGTATGTGCTCAATGAATGTTAAGTAGTTGCACATCCCATAGCTTCTATATGTTTGAAATACCATTTCAGAAACACCTACTTCCAATTAAGTTAGAACTCGAAAATTGAACTACTTGGGAAATTTTGATATTTATTGACATTTGAATTTTCATCTTCATAACTCCTAGGCCTTGGTGTTTAAAGTATATCTACGATCCAGTATGTAAAGGTTTCTTTGAATAATGGATCATCTTGGAGAGATGATAGGTAGTAGGCAGGATCAAGAGCAAGCCAATCAACTGTAAAGGTTTCTTTGAATAATGGATCATCTTGGAGAGATGATAGGTAGTAGGCAGGATCAAGAGCAAGCCAATCAACTGTCAATCAACAGCCAATATTTTGGATTATGGTAAAAGATAATTGAAGTTGCAGTTTGTTGCTTAGTTGTAGAAGGGGCCAGATTATGATTGAGGCATATATCCAACATTTTCTCAATTGTCTACGTTGATAAGATGATTTATTTATCCGTGGTATCAGATCAAGTTGCCATTTGTTTCCTGTTATCAATTTAGCTTGTGAGAATACAAAATATTTGTGCTGTATTCATTCGCTACAATATGAAACGACAGCAACAGGCTATTTATTTGTGAACCATGTTTAGATCCAATTACTTGCTCCAAACTTGGTCGCACATTCATTACAACCCTCTGCTCAATATTAGAAATAAATTTGATCTTAAAAGTTTAGCCAAAAAACCAATGATGCTCAAATATGGGGGAATTCTTGTTTGATCATGATGCGCAGTAGCTTTCACATTGCTACTTGATTAACGAAAAAAAGTCATGCTGAGTAATTATTTAGTCCAATGTCGCAAACACAATTTTTGATATAGGTCAACATTTATTTGATGTAGAAATCAAAATATTGACTATGCACTTACATGTCTACACATGTAGAGAAACAAAATGCCAGAAGCCTGCAATTCCCTCCATATATAAAACCTAAAGGATCAAATGGTCGACATGTTCAGCTTCTTCCTCAACTGAGATTCAAACCTTAATCATATACATAGTTCCTTGGAATGGAACAGAACGCAATTCCAAACCGTTCCTAGGGCACCTAAGGAACCGTTCCTTTGGTATATATTTTTTTGTTTTTAAGAAACATTTAAACTAAAATCGATTCCCCGCTGTTCCCAGGGCACCTGAGGAACGGCTACTAGGATCCATTCCTTAGTAAGCTTTTTTTTTTTTAATAAAAACATCCCAAAAAAAATTGCAGACATTATGAAGCCAAGCAATTTGTTGACTGAATTCATAATAAGTACTAATAATTTAGTGGAAGATTTTTGTTTAGCAAGAAGAGTTGCAGCCTGCTTGATAATTTCATACAAACCACAAGTTTAAGAACTAACTTGAATTTTTCCACACGATGTTTGGAAAAAAGCCACTGCCTTGGTAAACTCAATCAAATTTCCGAGATAGCAGTGTTATTTTGTGTACGCAGTCTGTTCTTGCCATTCTCAGGCACTAATAAAATCAGTGGGACCGTGCCTTTGGAAAGGAACGGTTCCATACCCATTCATAAGTTTTAAACCATAGTTGCACTGCGTTTCTAGAAACGTGTTTCTGTTCTGGTTTGAGGCAGCGTTTCTTAGAAACGTTTTTTTTAATTTTTAATTTTTAATATTTGTGGTCAATGTGGGTTTCAACTTAAAGCATTAATCGGGCAGTACATTTATGTAGGTTGCTGAATGTTTCAGGTACAATGTCGCCCAGTATAGGTGCATCAATCCCTGTTGGATTCTGTCAATCCCTATTGATTTTTTAATATCTGCTTTTTTTTTCCAGAGATTCTGGATCCAGAAACGCGTTTCTGAGAAATGTTTTTTTTCCCAGAAACGCGTTTCTGTGCAACTATGTTTTAAACATACCTTCTGTTATATAGATGATGTATGTTTTATCAATAACCCCAATGTCCTACAATTTTTGGATAAAAAACAACCTCGAGTGGAAACCAACCCATTTTGGATCTATCTACTTGACTACCTAGATATTAATTTTGATAGTGTTGAAAAAAATGTTGTCAACCTTTTAAACATTACTAAATTTGAGTCAAATATAGGCATTTTTCAAATCTCAGTTGCCCGTTCCGGAACGGAACACGTTCTGGAACAGAACGTGTTCCGTTCCGGAACAATGCCCTCTAAAACAAATAAAAAAAATACGATTTTTTTACAAAGGATTAATCTAATATGAATAATTAAAATAATTAGAGTTATATGAATATCGTTCCGACCAAGAACGTACGAACGGAACGTTCCGACCCATTTTGGTCGGAACGGGCTTCTAAGTTTCAAATGTCTAAATCTGTGTTGCAGCACATCGCGATCCGCTGCAAAAAATGTTCCGGATCGTGCGATCCGGAACATCAGCGATCTGTGACTCGGATCGCAATTTTTTTTTTTTTCTTTTTTGTGGAAAAAGGAGTAATGGCCAATTTTTTTTTTTTTGAGTTTAATACTAACTAAACCATAATTGAATGGTGGACATGCTTTTCCAATAGTTATCAGAAATTAGTTTTGAATGGTGTTTTGATGCCAATGGTTTGCAGATCTACTGATTCCGTTTAAGAAAACTGGCTGCATTTTCATATGGTTTCAGAAATTTGGACATCAGTAGATGGTTTCAGCCATAGATGCGCCGCGATCTGAATCGCGATTCAGAATCGCGTTTCGGGATTTTCCCAGAAGCGCGCAAAATCATTTTTTTCTTTTTTTTTGGAATTTTTTTTAGGCAATATGGGTATCAGATGAAAGCTCTGAATGAGAGCATTATGACTGTGTAGTTTGCCAACTGTTTCGGGTGCGAAACACCAAAAAGTCAGCGATCCGCCCCCCGGACCCCCTGTTTCAGCTAGTCCAAAAGAAGTATACAATTCTCGCCAGTCTAAGGAAGGCTCCTTCTAACTCTTTCTATCTCTGATCAATGTAGCCTGCAGCCATCTGAAACCAAGCAACAGATCTGCATAACAATTGCTTTTTTGATATCCTTTCACATGATACCCATCCATATTGGCAACTATACAAAAAAAAAAAAAAAATTGCGTTCCGGGAAACCCTAATGGGAAATCCCGGATCGCGTTTCGGAATGCGGACTGCAACTATGGTCTAAATATGATAAAAGGAGGGTTTTGACGATCTCCGAGTTTTGCGAGTTTTCTTTGTATCTCGCATGCAAAATTTCATAGCACATGGCATGCTAGCAAATGTAGGCCGCTGGGACTTCTGGGAGGACCAAGTCTGGAACAGACAAAATCACATAGAAAATTCTCACAGCAAATTAGAGACCAAAACACTTAATTTTATCCTGATTGACTCATTTTTCCAAGTGTACAAAGCCGTTGTAAGGAGAATTCCATAGTTGTTCAAGCAAATAGGTTGCAGAGCTTATCACTCATGAACTTTCAAGTTACAATCCCGACTAGCTAGCAAAATGGGCACAAGAGACATGTAATCATCTTGCTAATTGTACTACTTGAAAAGATCATAACACTAGTATTCGAGGCTGTGTAGATTGCTGCTTCAACAGCCTCCTTTGACTAATACCAAGGGTATAATACTATATTCAAAATCTCTCAAGATTCTGCAACCAGAACACAGAATAGAGCAACCTGATACAGGATCACAGGAACAAGAAAGCTTCAATGCTTATAAACCAAGTTGCTATTCAGATTTGACATCTTCGTCCTCCTCCAGATCATACAATAGAGCACGCCGTTGACCCACAAAAATGCAAGCCAAGCCTCGTGATGCTACAATGAGACAAACTTGCTTAAGTCAATTTGCCATTAAGTACATCTGCATGGAATAATTAAACTTTAAATAATCTACTATTATAAACTCAAATTCCCATACAATGATTCATCTGTCTAAGCCCTAACACTTATTTGCAATCCCGTGTATGCATAAGCTTGCAGCCACGTAGAAAATCCATATGGGGTCCTACATGAGAATGGAATCAACTGTGCAATGTTACCTTCCTACTTTTACAATATTTGTTTATCATAAAACTCAAGATTTGAAGAATTCCACTCCACATTTTGTACAGAAAGTTCAGTCTTGTTCATTCCAAATCTTGCGGAGCATTCTTAACAACGGTTTCAGGAACTTAGGATTTTCAGCCCTCTTAGCTATCAAACAGGAGGCTCACTCGAACTTTCAGAGTGAGATTAGCTCTCAGAAGTTCTAACTTCAATCATTCATCTTCCCTAAAACAGCCCTAGCAGGCACATTTATTCGATGAAACAGCACACTTTGTTTAGTTTTTAGTGTCCTAGGTGTACTGTTTGTGACTTTCATTATAACTGGTACCGCAAGGCAACAATTATTTTTTATGAACCCAAGTATTTCTTCATAATAAAAATCCACTAGTCGCACAGTTTCTGAACAACATCCGGGAAGGGCTCCAGGCTCTCTGTTACCAACTCATATACCTTGTTGCAGGTATTGCAGGCCAGTCTCGAATTATTTTGTTGCCACTTTTCATTACTTTATTCACATAGCAAGTGTACCGTATGTCCTAGGAAGACTAACCTCAATCAAATTAGTAAAAAATCATCAAATTTTTGCTCAATCACTAAGTTATTCTCAGTCTAGCGCTTGATTTCAGAATATCAAAATGTCAAGGGTAGCCTGATATATCCCTAGGCTCCTAGCTATGGCATCCCATATTACCATAATTCTCTCACTAGGAGAAGTAAGGTGCTCTTGCAAAATATTGTTGGACAGAATGGCAGCACCACTCAAACTGAATACCCCGAAGAATTATTCCATGGAAATTTGAAGACTACAACAACAAAATGTGGCAACAATGGACAAAAAGGAGAGAAGTGAGAAGAGATTTAGATTGTCAACAGAAGAAAAGAGAAGTTCAAAACAACATTGGCAAGCTTCATGGCAGAAAGCTAAAGTTCGTAAGAATCCAATTGGATCTTAAAGAAATAATCAATCAATTCAAATGCTCTTGGAAAGGCTAGGAGATAGCCATCAAGAAAGTGTTACAAGAGAGGAGAGTGTCAAGATTAGAGCATCTCTATCTGGAATTTTCAAGATACAAGGAGGTGATTATGTCATGTACTGAGTAGGCAAGAAGCTCAAGACTGCAAACCAAGCATTAAGAACATAAAATCTTGCTTTCAAAAGAAGTTCTAGCATATTGAAGAGGGCATCAGTTTGATCTTTAAAAATTTTCAGAATCAGTAGGGTCTACTTCTAATTTTCTCTACGACAAGACAGGCCTAGCAAAATGTTAGAAATCAAAGCATGCAGTATCAATCCAATTTATACGAGAGAGAGCACCATAGCTTGCATTAGAGAGCTTGCACAATGATACAATGAGAATGATCCAAGTGAGAGAAAAATAAATAGTGTTCCTATGCATCTGGTCCACTGGTACTGGAGTAGTGTTACACATAAATAAGGACTGGTCCAGATTAATCACATTATTGGCACTCTGGGCCCTTCAGTTGATTATTACTAGTTATAATGCAACTACATTGTTAGAAATAAATGACTATGCTAAAGTTAATCCATAGGTTACTTTGACCCAAAAGGTCGAGATTTGTGTAACCATGGGTATTTAGTTATTTAGGCCATCTTAAGTTTGTCTTAAGTTCAGTTGGACCCAATTTTGGTCATGTACTGACTCATGGGTCCTTAGGGTCTAATTTTGTTTAGGGGCCCTATCTTGACTTTTGGGGGTGCCCTACATTTAGTAAGTGGTTAACCTTAGGGTATGGTGGCATTTGGTCACATCCAAGTAGAGTACTTAGATGCTCATTGTGTATTCCATTTTAACAGTTTGGCTAAGCATTGCTCTCCATTGCTCTTGTTGTTGTTTTCTCTCTCTCTCTCTCTCTCTCTCTCTCTCTCTCTCTCTCTCTCTCTTAGAGTTGGGCGCCCAACCTCTTCTCTCTTGTTTTCTGTGGAGATTGATTGACAACTAGATCTTGGTGACTTGACTCTTGCTTTCCTACATGGTATCAGAGCTACTGGATCTGCAGCAAGCTTGTTTGTTGGCGCCCTACCAGAAGAGGAGCTTCTCTACTTTTTGTTGTGAAATTTCAGCATCTTGCTGATCTGTTCAAGTGGAGTTTGGATCAGCTTTTTTGTCTCATTTCAGGTTGAAGGAGGGCGGCCATCGGAGATCTTGGAGGAGCAATTTTTGGCACCCAAAAATCAAAATCTCAAGTCTGATTTTTATGCAACCAGTTTTCAGCAACTTTTGTTTGGAGGAGGGCGCCCAAAAATCTGTTACTGACTTTTGGTTGTGGTGTCTCCTTATCTTGCTGTTTTTGTTTTCAGGTTTGCATTTGTGTAGGAGGGCGCCCAAAATTCAGCAAACCCTATTCAGGGTTAGGTCAACTTGTGGCTGGAAATTTGCAGATTCTCAACAAGTAGTAGGGCGCTTTCAACAGCCCTATTGGAGTGTGTGTTGATCACACTATTTGGCTTCCTAATTGGGTTTGGGTGTAGGCTTCAATCGAAGCTAACCTAATTTTCAAGAAGCTGGTTTTTTTGTGCAGAAAGACAGCCATCTATCCATTATCTTTTGGGCACTTTGGTTGTAGATTGAAAGACATCTTGTGCTCCTACTTTCAGCTCTTTGTTTGCTGCAAATTTTTGAGTAGATTTGGTTGTGGAAAGGCTCTCTTTCCTATCTACTACAAGCCGAAATTTTGTTGGAGGTAATGGCTAAAGAATCGGAAGCTATCGCTTCTTTGTTTAGTGAAGATCGGTTGGATAGCACAAACTACTCCTTGTGGAGTTACATGATGAAGAAAGGCCTGTGGGATTTGGTCAATGGTAATGAGGAAAGGCCTCCGTCTTTGGCACCTCCTACACCTCGTGGATCATCATCATCAACATCATCGTCTACATCTTCGGAAGAACAAAAGAAGTGGGATAGAAGGGATGCACAAGCACATTCTATGGTTGCTCTTGCTGTGAAAAGATCTATCTTGCCTCATATTAGGTCTTGTAAGACATCTAAAAGTGTGTGTGTGGGATACACTTTATACTATGTATAGAGTCAAAAATCCAGCAAGAGTGGTGTATCTTAGAAATCAGCTTTCTTTGTTGAAGATGTAAGAAGGGGATCAAGTGACCAATCACTTGACGAAGATCAAGGATCTTCGTGAGGAGCTTCTCAATATTGATGAGATAATTGAGGATGCTCAATTTGTTTCCATTACTCTCAACTCATTACCTTCATCTTATCTTCCATTTGTTTCATCTTTGAGTATCTCTCTTAGGGGACAACAACTCTCCTTTGATGAACTTGTCGGGCTGCTTCTTTGAAAGGGGAAGCCTCCTTCCAAGAGGCTTCCAAGGATGAGCAAAAGCCCGTTGGAGGTCAAAATGTCAACACTCAAAAGAAGAAAGGGAAGTGCCATTATTGCAAAAGAAGGTATGGGCACTTCATCAAGGATTGTAAGAAGAAGCTTGCAAAAGAGGAGAGTAAAGGAATTGATACTAGTGCTTCACTTACTACTTTGGAGCAAGAGCTTGAAGCTAGTGGTGATCTCTTCAACCAAGACTATGCTTTTGTGTCTAATATTGCTTCTACTAGTACTACTACATCTATGAGGAATTCAGATTCTGTTTTGCAAGTTGCTGATTTTCAGCCCATTGAATGGGTGATTGATAGTGGTGCTACTCGTCATATGACTTCTCGTAAAGAAGCATTCACTAAATTAGTGAAAGTGCAAAATGGAAGTAAGGTACAATGTGCGGATGATGCATCTTATTCTATTCATGGAATTGGAATTGTAGCCATCATTTTGCCTAATGGTGAAGAAAAGTACATTAAGAATGTGCTTTATGTTCCGGGAATCAAGAAGAATCTTCTTTTGGTCTTCAACTATGTTGAAGCAAGGACTAGTTGTTGAGTTCATAGAAGATAAGTGTCTTGTCAAGGATCCTAAAAGATCACTCTTGATTATTGTTTCGGGAACAATTCATGCTGGCTTATTCATTATGGATACCTATGAGCGACGAATTCCTTCTACATGTCTTGTTGCTTCTACATCACAATCATTGGAGTTGGCTGAATTGTGGCACGCAAGGTTTGGGCATCTCAACTTTGCAAGTTTGAAGAAGCTGAAGACGTTTAATATGGTAGAAGACATTCCTACTATTGAGCAGCCGGAAAGGCATGTATGCGAGGGGTGCATACTTGGAAAGTTTCAAAGGAAACCTTTCCAATTGATGGAACTATAAGGGTTCTTGATAAATTTGATTTGGTTCGTAGTGATGTTTGTGGTCCAATGAGGACCGAATCCATTGGAAAGTGCATCTATTTTGTGACTTTTATTGATGACTTTCCCCGTTTTACATAGATCTATCCTCAGAAGGCTAAATCGGAACTTTTTCAGCGTTTCAAAGATTTTCTAACAATGGTGGAATATCAGTTTGGGCATTCTTTAAAGACCCTACGCACCGATCGAGGAGGGGAATACATTAAGAATACGTTCAGTGCATGTCTTCAAGAAAAGGGAATTCTACATCAAATGACAACTCCCTATATGCCTCAACAAAATGGTGTTGCCGAGCGAAACAAGGCTAACTACTGCTCTGTAATAGCCTGTCTGATGATGTGACCTAATATCAACTAATCATGCCAAGTCAATCATGGAGGTGAAGATCACCGTTCCAACACAAAAGAAATATTTAAAGAGACATTTGTTTTGTAAGTGGGAAAAGCTAGAATAGTAATGAAGAAGTTCTCTAACACAAGGAAAGAAAATTTGTTCTTGAGAATAGAGGCAATATTTGTGGGACCAAACTTGAGTGGAGGATCTTATGGCCTCACAAACAAAGGCAAGAAACATATGACAAAAGGTCAAATGATGGAAACCGGAAGGGAAAAGGCTTTTCGAAGAGAACCACAAGATAAACAGTTAACAAGGTTAATTGGAATTGTAGAGTTTCCCTGGAAAAAAAAAGAAGCAAAGCTCTTAGTTAAGCTGCTAAGAATATAGACATCGAACAAGAGAGGAGATAACAATACAGGCTATGGTAGTCTTGATGTCACCAGCTTCAAAGAAAATTAGAGATTATCTTAGAAAGAAACTTCAATGGACAAACCATACAGAATTAGGCTGTGTTTTATAAGGGGGAAAAAGGCAACCGAAAGAGAAGGTTTTTCTATGCAATCCTTGTTTGATCAAGGATTGAAGATAATAGGAGAACCTCAAATGACGCGGAAATGAAGAGACAACTACTAGTTCATATAAGATGTTAATAAAGGCAAAAAGTTAGCCTATACACATGAGCACACGATAGGTAATAGGAGATTTGGGTGGTTCGAACAGATGTAAGGTTCAGTTGATTGAGGAGGACGAGAAAATTATTGACAAAAGCTTTATTCTCATTCTCATACAGAATATTCCAATTCACAGATCTCTCTGATTGGGCAAATTCTACCATCGCAATGCATTGCTTATAGCAGTAAGTTTTAGAACCTATGATCTTTGTAAGTAGTAAAGGACTAACATTACATATACCAAGGGCTTAGAGTTTTCAGTGTTGAAGAGTCCAAACGCTTTTCAACATACCGCTGACAGCTAGAGGTGGTACAACATCAGACTGTGGAATAACTCGAGCTCTTCCATCGTTTAGCCCAACTTCTACAACAGCCCCCTGAAGCATAGGACCATGAACTGTGCTTTGAGTATTTTTAACTATGCAGCTCTTATTTCACAGAAAAAAACAACTAATGAATTACAAATGTAATTACTGGAAAATGACCTTCCTCTCCAGAACTTCTAATTTCTACGCAAGTGCATAGTTTGCAATCAGTCAAACAGCAAATCTTTTGAAAGTATAAATGCAGACAACCAAAGCTTATGACATACAATGGATTCACATTTTTCGAAAAGATCAAGCTGGTCAATTGTAGAAATGGCTGATAGTGACATAAACGGGAGATCCTCCAGCTGGAAAATCATTAGCCATGCTTGGCTTGATCCACCCCCATAAAGAGCACTTTCAGCAATAAGTAGAACCAGTTGCTGTTGCTGTTTCCACATTTCGTAAACTATGTATTAGTAAGGAAAAACACAAATGTGACCACGTCCAGGACAGCATGCTTAAAATCTATTTTGAAGGAGGAAGATATGAAAGGCAGAGATAGCATATATAATTTAAAAGCAGTGTTGTGTAGGAAGCTTGACAATAATCAACGACACAAATGAAAAGTCAGAACGATGTTCCAGAGCATACTACCTTATAGAGGGCCAAATCAACACATTGCAACTTTTTCTCAAGGTGGAGTGTTATAGCATCTAATTTACTCCAATGAGATCTCATTTCCAGTGGTTCAGATAGATCGCCACCAAATCGGCACAAAACTCCAATTGAACTAGAATCAGTATGCCTCTTGAAGCAGATGTAGTCATAAAGAAGTGAAGACTTTGTAATTCCCCCTACCTGAACTGGGAGTTTATCCACTTTTTCCTGCAAAGAATAAAAACATATAAGGAATTTTCAAAGGAGGAAAAAAGGGAGGAGAGAGTAACTAATTGTTGGAGATAATACGATAGGGGAACTAGAAGTGTTAGGTAAATGAAAAAGGAGAGAGAAATTAAGATAGGAGTTAGAAGTTAGGTGTTTTAGTAGTATTAGGTAAATGAAGGAGAGAGTTAGGAGTTAGGACAAAGAATAAGAGAGGAGGAGGAATCAGGGAATCGAGGTGTGTGAATGTTGTGTTAGGTAGTAGAGTTGTTAGGAGTTTTAAAATTTAGTATTAGGTAATAGAGGTGTCAAGGGTGTTACAGTTACAAGTTGGGACAGTTAGGAGTTTGTGCTGGGAGTTCAGAGTTAGAATTTAGCAGTTAGGAGTTGGGACTCATAGTGACATCTATAGATCCCATATGGGATCATGCCACAGATTCTTCGGCATACAGTAGCTCGGGCACAAGCAATGGTCATATAATTATTGTCTTGTGAGCTACACAAGTGGTCCAGTGTGTATTTGAGGGCACCTCTGTTTGTGTGGCTACAAGATCGGACCATGCCCACATGCACCACTAGGCCTCTTGAAGACGATTGTGAGACCAAGAGCTGTTCAGAGAGAGATCATTCATCCAGCTGCAGGTGAGCATCATCCACTTGTGACCTAGTTCTTTCGCTTTTGAAATTTCAAAATTGGAAATTTGAATGTTAAATGATGAACTTGCATTGTCACTTGTACTATGTAGCAAAGTTGCACCGCCGAATCGCGGACGGCAATTCGGACAACGATCCGGATCGCAACCCCCGATTCGCTGGGGGTGGCGATTCGTGATTCGTTGGTAGTAAAAATGGCAATTCTGGTTCGCAGAATCGCGATTCACGGATCGCAATCAGTTTCCAGCGAATGAAAAATGTTTTCTGATTTTATGTGTTGCAATAGGATCAACTGCTTCAACTAGGCATACATGAACCTTGTCAATTTGAATCAATGACACTCATTTCTTGAATCGTAGGATTGAAGAGATAAAGGCCAAGTGGGAGAGCAAATGGAACTGGTTTCATAGGCCTTTACATGCAATCAGCCATGTGCTACATCCTCTATGAAAAAAATATGGTCTTGAGTAGTTCCATGACATGAGCTTGAGGATGGGTGGTTTGAATAGCTCCAAAAGATCATACTAGACGTTGCAGAGCAGCAGGCCTGCAATCATGAGCTCGTGATTTTTTTGAGAGACCACCTCACATATTTGAGGTCCATGACATAGGATAGAGTAGGCCACTTGAGGCCAGTGTCTTGATGGAACAAGTATGGAGGGTGCACCCCTGGGCTACAATGCATTGCATTGAGAGTCCCCTCTCGTAGGACTGCACCGCAGTAGCTTGTGAGAGGAACTAGAGCATTTACTCTTTCATACACACCAAGAAGAAAAATAGGCTCTCCATAGTTCAATTAGAAGGCTAGTGTATGTGCATTCAAACCTACACCTTCCAGAGAAGATGAGGTGTAAAGATCACACCAGGATCCAGCCTACAAAAATACCATAGACGACATTGTGGAGCCAAACCGCCCAACCAAGTAGAAGCTCAAGATCACTCCCCAAGAGTCTCACCCGCAAGCCATGTGTTACGAGCTCGTAACCAGTGCCGAACCCTAGAGAACACAGATAGGTCAGATACCACAGTCAGGGTCGTGTCCAGCGTACACGACCAACAGGGCAAGACAGTGTGAGTAGTGTGCCCCAGCACGGTCCATAGCCATGGCGGGCCTAACACAGTCTAGGGATCCTGTCAGCAGGACAGGGCCCCCAGTTGAGTCCCGACGTGCAGCCGGCCACGTCAGTGCCACGTGGCCGACACTTGGCAGTTGCATGCTACCAGTCCTCACACTGGGCTAGGAGGGGCTTACTCTATATCAGGGAGTAGGCAAGGTTGGGTGGATCAGTTAGTGTTTGCCCTACTGTGGTGTTAGGATCTATTACACTGGTATCAGAGCCATCTCCATCTTTGGGAGCTTAGTAGCAGCAGTAGAGAAAGCTATCAGAAGATAGGAAAGATCTCTCAGTTTCTCAGAAAAGATTAGAGGAGGAGAATCGTTGTAGGTGCAGCCTTCAAACTTCTGATTTTCACTGAGAAATCACAGTAGTAAGGAGTCAGATTCCATGTGTAGGTAGCTCGCTGGAAAAGCAGCTGTTCTTCACAGATTTCAGAAAGTTTTTTACATATTTTCCAGAGGAATCGGAGTAGGAAGAAGTAAGCACCTCCATCGCTGTACATTCAGAGATTAGCATCTAATTTCCAGGGGAAAATTTAGTAGTTCTCAGCGAATTTGAAGCCAAAAAAGAAGAGCAGGGTCAGCGCTGCCAGTGCTGCTGAAAATCCAGATTTCGGACAAGTTTTTGGGCCTCAACTTCAGAGATTTGGAGCAATAGTTTTCCTACCAGATCAGCGAGCAGGGGGCTTCTGAAATTTCAAAATTCAGAAGTGTGTTTGGACTTCAGATTTGCCTTTTTGTGGACAAATAGAGATGCTGTCAGACCAGCGAGGGGGGATAGCAAAAGTTTCAGATCTTTTTGCACTTTTTCCAACCTCTGTTCAGATTTCTCAGAACCACAGGTCTGAAAGCAGTTGAGGAAGAGCTGAGAAGGGCTTTTCTTGATTCTCTCTGTGGAAGTACAGTTCTCAAAAAGAGCTAAGTTATCTTTCCCCCCTTGTACAGTTGTAAATTAGTCTTTTGACTTTTTTTTTATCAGAAGTTAAGGTACCTCTTTTTCAGTTCCGAAAATGACCACTCCTCAGAGACCTGATCAACCCTCGGAGAGAGGCTTCGACGAACTTGAAACAGAAGCCTTGGCTTACAGTAAAGGGAAAGAACCTATGGAAATGGAAGAACAGGAACAGTTCGCCGAAGAACTTGACGAACTAGTTACCAAGGAGCAGTTTTTCCAATTGGTAACAAAAGTGGATGAACTAAAGTTGGCATTAGCCAATTTCAAGTCCAGTGTGGACGACTCGTTCGCTGAACTCAAAAGCTTGATTTTGAGTTCCGCGAAAGGAAGCCTTCCCTCCACTTCTCAGTTGTCCCCTTCTCCACTTCCATCAGTTTCAGGTGAGACTTTACGGTCTCACCCCGGTGTTTTTAAAGATTTGAAGCCTCCTACTTTTAATGGGGAAGAGAAGGATAGAAATGCAGACATTCTACAATCCTTCCTCAGCAAATGGAAGAACATTCATGCTCTTAAACAGCCCCTGACCATTTGCAAGCTATTGAGGCCAGTCTTTCCTTAGGGCTTAGGGCCTATGGCCTATAAGTGGTGGTTAAATCTCCAGTAGACTGGGCAGACTCCCCGATCATGGAAAGCTTTTGAAGAAGCTTTCCTAAGAGAATTCCTACCAGAAAATGAACTTGATAGAGCCTGGGAAAGAACAGTAATGGACAAGTCCCTCATCCAATATATCTCGCAGTATCGAGAAGCAATTTTAAAAATTAAAAATATGGATGATTATCAGAAAATCAGGGGATTTGTCCGTGGCCTCAAAGATGAATATGAAGTAGAGGTCCAAAGAAACTCGCCTACTACCCTTGAGCAAGCTCTCAGACATGCTCAAATCTATGATGATTCAGTGGGTAGGAAAAGGGCGAGAAAGCAGCCCCTTTCTGAGCAGCCTCCTCAGAAAGACTTTCAATTTAAAAAGAAATTTTTAAAAATAAAGAAAGAAGAAAAATTTAAAAGTGAAGCTCCTCAGAAATGCCCTTCACTCATACAGCCCTTAAAACCAGATGATTTTGAGAAAGCCAAACAAGAACGTTTGTGCTTTGTGTGTATGGGCAAGGGACACACAGTCAAACAGTGTCCCAAGGGGCCTTTCACTAAAAAAGATAAAAAAGATAAGAAACAAGTTCATCTTGTTCAGACTGTAAGTTTCCCCAGTGACTCGGCAGCTTCCGAGATCAAAGTGTATCATGAAGATCATGAACACTGTTGCCAGCTGACCTCTGCAATGCTAGCGAGACCCTTCAGCTTTGGGCCGCATGACCTAGTACGTATGCATGGGAAAGTTGGCAACCAGTCAGTAAGAGTTATGGTTGATGATGGGGCAACCCATAATTTCATCAACTACACCCTGGTTAAAAAGCTTAAACTTCCAGAAGTACCTAGTCAGCATAGGTACATCGTTTCATTAGCTAAGGGTGAAGATAAGAAAATATGGGAAACTATGGTAAGTAATTTGAATCTTGGTATTCAGGGGTACCAAGATGAAATAAACTTTCAAATAATGCACCTGGATCGCACAGACATTGTTCTCGGGAGAGATTGGCTCTACAGTTTAGGACCTTCCCTCCACATAAACTATTAGGAGAACACCCTCAGCTTTCAGCATAAAGGCCGAGAGATCCAGTTGCATGGGGAGCATGATGTTCCCAACAGTCCTATGGTCTGCAGTTCAGAGCTCTGTCAGCTAATCGGAGATGACGACCATCAGGTATTCTTATGTGACTTTCAGTTTATTCCTGAAGTTTCTATTTCTAGTTCTATACAGCAAAAAATCAATAAATTAGAAACTTTATTGTCTAAATTTAAAGATGTTTTTCCTGAAGATTTGCCACATGGTTTGCCACCTAGCAGAGAGGTAGATCATGTAATAAACCTAGTCCAGGTACAGCACCTGTTTCTAAACCTCCGTATCGGGTCAGCCGAACAGAGGATGAAGAAATAACTAGGCAGTTAACAGATTATCTTGGGAAAGGCAAAATTCAGACTAGTAGTTCACCATGGGCCTCACCAGTCCTATTGGTGAAAAAGAAAGAGGGGTCTATGCGTCTTTGCGTAGATTACAGAGCCCTCAATAAAGTCATAATTAAGAAGAAGTACCCTATGCCTCGGGCAAACGAGTTGTTTGACCAACTCGACGGGGCTAAGTTTTTCAGTAAAATAGACCTCAGATCGGGATATCATCAAGTCCGTATTAAGTCGGAAGATGTCTCGAAAACAGCTTTTAGGACTCGTCACGGTCATTATGAGTTTAAGGTGATGCCATTTGGGCTCACAAATGCTCCAGCTACCTTTATGACCTTGATGAACAGTGTCTTGATCGAGCCAGGCATTATGCAGATCCACACAGACGGGATGTGCAGTTCTCCGCTGGTGAGAAGTCTACTTGAGAGTCCCAGTTGACTCTAAAACCCTCAAATCAGGAGTGTGTGCTAAGTTGTCTCCAAGGTATTGTGGTCCCTTTACCATCAGTAGGAGACTAGGCAAGGTCACCTATGAACTAGAATTCCCACATAGCAGTAAGGTTTTTCTAGTCTTTCATATAAGTCAGTTACGAAAAGCCTTAACCAGATCAGAAAATCTGGTAGGGGACAGTGTTCTAGTTCTCCCATTGGATCCTCAGCAACCTCCACATGAACCAGAGGAGATTCTTGATAGTAGAGAGACGCAGACTCGTCATACTCTATACCGAGAATATCTGGTCAAGTGGAATGATCAGCCTGTCCATGAAATGATAAAAAACTTGAGAAACCTTACTTGGATCTCAATTCCACCACCAAGAAGGGAAATTTCCTACCAAAAGAGTAGGAAAAGGTAAGCAAAAGTTGGATTCAAGGATTCACCAACTCGACCTCCCAATTGTCGTAAGCCGAGGTTATGATACCAATGTGAAGATCACACTAGGATCCAGCTTACAAAAATACTATTGAGAACATTGTAAAGCCAAACCACCCAACCAAGCAAAAGCTCAATCAATTCCCAAGAGGCTTACCCCCAAGCCATGGAAAGTGAGTGATGAAGAGAACAGGAAACTGCTAACTAACGATGTCAAATTGGGAGTGTAAATGGACAACTTGAGTGCTCAGTGTTAAAAGCTGAAAGTTGAAGATTGACTAGTTTGATGATTCATGAACCATTTGTTATTTGTGAATTTATGTCACATGTGACATGAGTGACGAGTCGTGGATATAATAATTGTTTAAATTTACGTACACCATGACAAGAATGACATCACCAAGGTTCTTGATTTACCTCCTAGGTCTCAGGAGGAGAAGGATATATATGCCATCTTGCATTGTGAGTCTGTTGCATGATCAAGGAGGCTCGCTTGATAATTCATTACTTGTATTTCAATCAAGATTGTACTTACTACTATCTACTATTATATAAGGGGATAGGTCTGCCTTCCAAAGACACAAGTTGAAGATGTGCATTCCTTTGAGCCAGAAGGACATCTCTTACGATAACTATTTTATGGACCTTCTATCAATCAAAGTCACAAACATATTGATGGTGCCAACGACAAAAAATGTGATAGTTAGTTATAACTACTATTAAATATGAAGGTGTCAGATTATCAACAAACTTCAAAGCATAACAGAAATCTGAAAAAGTCATAAATTTTTACATAAGTTTCATTCATCATGCCTATTCTACAAATGGATTCCAATTGCATTCTCATTACACTGTACATTTTCAGCCAAAACCGCAATCAGTATTTAGGTTTAATATATAGCTAGAACCTTCATGTTGGCTACCTAGAAAAATAAAGTCTAAGTAGAAGGACATCAAAAATGGATTGAAGATGCTTCTATGCCTTGTCAAATTTCAGAACAACAAGGATATAGATGGAAGCATCATAGGTGCACTTGCTAGAATTACAAGCCCTTTTTTGCATCCTCAGTGCAGTTAATAATATTGGGCCCTTGTGTTAGTGTTTGGGTCCTCTGTGTCAATTTTCATGACTTTGGCCCCAAGGACCCAACACTGTATTGATTAACACATTATTGGACGTTGGGGCACTTGGTCCAACAACTGACCTAACCCTACCCTCGCACAACCCTAACCCTACGTTCACAATTTAGGGTAAAGAAAAAAAGTGCAAAAAAACAAAGAGACCTTGGCCAATTTTCCTAACCCTAACCCTAGGGCCTGAATAACATTGAAAAAAAAGAAAAAAAAAACTTTACCCTACCCTAAACCTGACCCCTACACCCCCTCCCTCTCACGGGCCACGCCCCTCCTCACAGCTCCCTAACTATTCCTCTCTCTCTCTCTCTCTCTCTCTCTCTCTCTCTCTCTCTCTCCCTATCTACCCACGCCCCTCTCTGTCTGCGCCCGTTTGCGCTCCTCCATCGGCCGCACCTCTCTATCGTAGAAAATTAGAATTTTATTTACTTTTTATTTTTTTCTTTACATTCTATATATATAGTTACGGTTTCAAAAAAAAATTACGGGCATTTGAATGGCCCATTGAAGTTGCCATCAAAAAACAAATTTGCCGTTAAATTCTAAAATTTTCGTGGTTTCTTTTTAATCTTTTACGAGCACTAAAATGTTTCATGGAATCCAAATCATATTAAATCCAATTTGTAATTTGTTTTAGAGGCCCCTTTTCTAAGTTCCTCTATTCTACATTTTCAAATCCCTATATCTTTTTCGTTTGACGTCAGAATTCAGTGTTATAAAAACAAAAATTGCTCAGTTCATTGTACTGAGTACAAAGATCATCCTTTTCGTCCTTATTACTTACTTTTTTATTAATTTTTTTTTTAGGCCCATTTGTCCTAAGTTGTTCACATTTTATGCTTTATTTCTTTGAATTACCGTATCTCATCCGTTTGAGCTCGGATTTGAGTGCCGTAAAAAGCAAACTTCATTAGCTCAACAAGATTGTCAATGTAGAAGTCCTATTTGTACCAAAATTTTGACCTCTTCAAAAGTTCTTTGTATTTGCTCTAATTGAAAAACCATGCATATTGTCACTGCTTAACCCTACCTTGCTAAAGCAATTTCCATACCATTTCAAAATTTTAGTTAATCCACATCAATTCCAATGGATTGGGATTATGAACAAGAGGATGACAATCAGTCATACTATGATGACAGTTATGATGAGTATCAAGACTACAACGACGCTTCTGAACTTGACCATTACACTGAAGATTTCAACAACGATCAGAAAAACGAAGGACAACACAAACCAGTCATTGAAGGATGAACTAGAGTTCAATGATGGTGATTATTAGGTTCATGATCAACTTCAGCTTGTTACTGAAGACCAGGATGAAGCGATAAGTGTGGGTGAGCAACAACAGATACAGCATGGAACAAGAGACCAGTATGAGGCCATGGATCAATTTGATGATCATGAGGAACTTAAAAGACAACGTCACCATGGTGCAGAACAACATTTCGATCATAATGAAGATGATAATGTTGATTATGAGTCCTATGAAGATGCCTATGAGAGTGGAGGAATCGACGGAAATGAAGGATGTTCTCTCTATGCCACTACAGGTATGATTGGTCCTTCCCTGATGGGTACATCAGTTCCTGACGCAAATGATTTTAAGGAGGGAAGGAATATTATTGTGGCAAGTGGAACGACAATTTCTAATCCCGATGTTAATTTTTGGGGAAGTTTGACGCCATCAACTCAACAACCATGGGTAAGCATTCATGGAAGATCAAGCGATATCGTAGGTCCTACTATAAGTGAGAAGAACATTGGAACCAAAGAAAGATTATGTAAACTTATCGAGCAGAGTGCACAATCAGCGCGACAACATCATGACCAGATGGCGATATTGATAACAGATTGTAAGTCTATGCTTGCTACCTGGTCCATGTCACGAAGATTGAATGCTAATCTTAATCTGGGCGAAACTAATTCCTTGCCAAATATAAATGTCAATCCCCATTCTGGCATGAAGGTTGATAATTCAGGAGCAAACTTCCAAGCTGAAATCTAATGATCGAGATGTATTGAGTAAACAAGATCATGAATCTTTTGATGAAGCTGATGATTTCGAGGAAGAAAGCGAAAAATCTGAATATCGATCTTTTCAACAGAGAGAAATCAATATCAGCAAAGCACCAATGAACAAGGGGATGAAGACCAATTTGAAAATCTAGATCAAGTCTTGTCTGATAGCTGTAATGATTAGGTCATAGGTCAAAATAAAGAGGTATATTATGAGCAGAGCCTCTACAACTGTAGTTAAATGATGGGGTGCAATCAGATTGGAATGCTTGGATTTATTAGAAGCAATGGAGCTTCAAAATGAAATCAAGATCCATCATTATGAAGCGGTGCTGCATAAGACAACAACACCAGGTGCAGAGACAAAGAAGGATGCATCAGGAATTGGGTAGCCTACCCAATCAAGGGAGATACTGAGGAAGAAGACGTTGCTTAGATCCTGTCAACCCATGCAGAACTAATGCAACTTGAGGCTTTCTTGTGTTTCATCAATCTCTTCTTCAGTGATCTTATCAAACCTATGGGATCAGTTTGTAGATCAAAGGTTTTTCTAAAGAAATTTCGCTGTAACCTTGTCTACAACAATAAGCTAGAAGCTGAACTTGAGGCAGTGAAATCTGATGAACAAAATGGCCATTTATGAGAATAATACGTGAAAAGATGTTTCTTATTCAAGGTGGCCAAATATTATTCGACTACTGCCAAAGGGATTCATGAAGCATGGCACTCAACAACGAACTATATGGTCTTCATTTTTGAGGGCAAAAATGCTTAAATTAAGGGGAGTGTCATGTGTGCATGTAATTAGCCCACGAGGTTACTAATGAATTGCCAAACATAGCCATGGAGCTAAATTACACTAGAATTAGACATTAGGATTGTTAATAAAGAGGCTCAAACAACCTCGCTATATTTGTGAATTGTAAGGCCCAAATTAGGCAAATGAGGCCCCAAACTTATAGTAGAGGCACAAATGACCACTATAAATAGCTGAGGTCATGCTAAATTTGGAGGCTATTATTCATTTGTATAATTTTGAACCTTGTGTTCTCTTGTGTTCTTGAAGCTTCTCTTTGAGAGCTTTCTTGAATGGTTTGTGGTTCATGTGCCTAAAATCACATGAGAGTTATGATCATGCTCCAAAATCAGGCCCCTATCCTTTGAATGATCTCCATTCATTAATAATGGAACCTTACTTTGCCTAATTTGATGAAGTTTTGCTACTTTTATCTAGTTTCTTGATTTTTGCCTAGTATTCATGGTTTCTTGCATTTCCATTGTAATTGATGTTAATGAATGGACTAGATGTTTTAATGCTAAGTTTGGCACATGACAAGTTAGGAGGTGAGAGTCATGGAGAGAAATAGAGATCGTGTATGGGATCCTGTCATGGTTGCTTCGGGATACTATAGCTTGGGCACAAAAAAGATGGACATAAAGGTGAGCTACACAGGCAGTCCAATGCGTATTCGAGTGCCCCCTTTGTTTGTGTGGCTATGAGCTCGGAGCATGCCCACAAGCACCTCTAGGGCTATCGAGCAAGATTGCGAGATTAGGAGCAATTCAAAGAGAGGAGATCATTCAGCATCATAGTGCCTACAATTGTTATCTGATTCTTTGAACTTTTGCTTTTGAATTCTGAATTTTGCAATGTGCATGATGAATGTGATTGTAGACTGTAGTGATTGAATACTTTTCGCCTCAGGTCAGAATGAGACAGAGGTAGAGGCCAGCACGTCTACACCACATGTAGATGTAGCTGGCCCCGCTACTTCTAGAAACCCCCCCCCCAAAGAGGTGTTACTAGTAGAGAATATTATGTGCAGTCATTTCAGGGTGACAACAAGCATAGGGCATATGGGGCTGTCAAAAGACTCTTCTACCATTGTGATCTCCCCTTCCATCTAGAGAAGACTCCTACTTGGGGGGATATGATAGAGAGTGTTGTTGTGATAGGGGCCACATATCGTGGACCTAGCATGGAGTCCCTACACACCACACATTTGATGAGGGAGGTTCAAGATGTGACCAAAGAATACGGATTCGTTTGTAACAAATTGTGATTTAGACTTCCAAAGTCCTGTATTATCTTTATTACCCATTGATTATATTGTTTAGTGGTGATGGTTGTGGTGGTGGTGGGAGTAGTAGCAATAATGGTTGTGGTGATAGTGGTAACAATGGTAGTGGTGATGGTAGTGGTAATAATGGTAGTGGTGGTGATGGTGGTGGTACTAGTGGTAGTCATGATAGTGGTAGAGGTGGTACTAGTGGTAGTAGTAGTTGTAGTGGTATTAGCAAAAGTAATAACAACAATAGTGGTGGTGGTGGTGGTGGTAGCAGCAAAAGTAATAACGATACTAGCAGTAGTAGCAGTAGTAGTAGTAGTAGCAGCAGCAATAGAAAGAGTAGCAACAGTCATGTCAGTGGTACTAGTGCTAGTAGTAGAAGCTGTAGGGTGCTACATTTCTTTTTAATATGTGGATGTTGAAAAATGATAGAACTTACTCTTGATACTCCCCTAAGCACTAAGCCATTGTTACTTTGAAACATTCATAACAGTTTTGCGTAGGTCAGATGAAACATGCAAAGTGCTAAACTCAGTCATAAACCAGTAATTGCGAGTTTCGACCTATGTGCAAGCATATAAGTTCTATGAGGGGTACCATTATAAAAAGGGAGACTTGGTACCTCAAGATGTGTCAAAGACAAAGACATCTTCTCCAAGTCGACTGATGAATTTGGAAGCCGGCACAGCAAAATTTTACTCTTGAAGCAAAGATTTGGAGAAATTACACCAACTGGCCTAGAAAATGCTTCATGACAGCTGCATAAAACTTTCACTTGAGTTTGGATTTGACTATATAAATCTCATCCAAAAACCCTCAGAACTTTTATGAAAGTCAAACATGATTGAAAAGTCACCTTAAGCAAATTATGAAAAAACAGTCACTGCACCTGAAATGCATAAGCCTGAATTCCATGTCTTGTAGAAATCTATTAGGGATCCTTGTGACAAGGACGGTTGACCATCACAAAATACTTGCACATACATAGATTTTGTTCTGATCTTTACTATTGCTCTTATAAATCTACATATTGATGAAGGATTTGAACAATAAACCAATGGAATCACCAACTAAGCAGTAGGGCAAGCAAAAGAAGAACGTTTGTTTGTATGTCTGGATGCAAACTTGACTTGAGAAAGATAGGTAAGTATATCATGCATACCAAACATATCCTGTGCAGATCCGTTCAGCACACATCGAGCCAGGATACATGCCAAGTACAGCCAAATAGGCAACGGAGAGGGTGGTGAGCTTTATTTCCCTACACCCCAAGCTTATAGGCAGCAATTTTGGCTCTTCATTCACCAAAGATGGAATTGGCTTTTGATAGTTTAAAGGAGGAAGAATCAGCCCATGCGTGGTGTGGTGATGTAGCACGCTTAACAAACAAAGAGGAAATAATTGACCCATACATAGTGTTGTGTAGTTTGCTTGGGGTGGGCTTGCCCACCTAGGTTCGATTCCCTACCCTCTTGTGTAGAGCTACTTCACCAAAGGGCCTGTTTAAGATTTTATTTGTTTAATAGCAAAGCAGAAAGAGTAAGAAAGAGCTTGCCAGTTAATCATCAAAGGGAAGTGAGGAGTAAAGAGACTGAGAGGATGAAGATTTCAATAAAGACATTGAAGAGCTAGGGACAACAATTTATTTTATAGCTGCTGACCCACTAAGCTGCATAAGGGAGTCAAATGGATCCAACATGATCGCCACCTTTCAAAAACCTTTGCTTGAAGCTATTGAGAATATTGATCTCTCTTATAGTTTCACTGAATCACGATTCGATGTTAATCAAATAGCGATTCCCATCCGATTCAGCCGATTAGAATCTCCGAATTGGATTTCCCTGGAAAATTTGTTTTCTCCCAGGACCCAATTACAGAGGGGTCCCGTTTTTCTCTCTTTTTTTATTGTTCTTCGTTGTCAGAACGCAATGGAGTGTGTGTGTGTGTGTGTGTGTGTGTGTGTGTGTGTGTGTGTGTGTGTGTGTGTGTGAGAGAGAGAGAGAGAGAGAGAGAGAGTAACAATTCAAATTATTACATTTTTATGAATTATGTACAATTTAAATTGGAATCTAAATTGTTGAATGTGGAATGTTTTGAGTTTATACCTTTATAATTTCAGTCATTTGTTTCATGATTCATCTATGATTTGACATCACTTTCAGGTTTACTATTTTAAAGTTCAAGCCCTAGAAGTATACATAATACAAGTGTCAAGGTGACACATATCGGGTAAAGTTTAAACGGTGGATTTTGGAATCTTAAATGCTTATTATTCAATCATGATATCTATTATCATCAATGCATTATGCAACTATGTTTTGGCTTTTCTAAATTCTAGACAAATCTACAAAAAAAATTGAGTTCTGCAACCCTAAGACCAATTTGCCAATTCAAACCTAGGACCTTAGTTGCCCGTTCCGGAATGGAACGCATTCTGGAACGCGTTCCGTTCCGGAACGATGCCCTCAAAAAAAACAAAATACATTTTTTTTTACAAAGGATTTAATCATATAAAATGCATTTTTGTTTTATAAATTAAAAAATTTCATTCCGACCAGGAACGTTCGGGAACGCACGGAATGTTCGGAACGGGCTTCTAAGCCTAGGACTGATTTGAAAAGGTCAAATAGGCCAATTCGGCCGATTCCGATTCGAGCGATTCTGAATAGGAAGGAAACTTTAATCTCTCTGTAGGAGTGATTTGCCATTGTACTCTAGATATCATCATGAGTGAATGGAGATTCTGGGCTTTCGGCCCCAAAGGTTGCCGGATCCAAACCACGCCTTGGCGTGTGAAATTTTGCCAGTTTTTCCACTCGCATAAAAATGATGAGACTTCTGTTACTATTGTTACTGCCACATACAATATATCAGGAAAATTACTGCGTTCGGTCGAAGTGGCATATTCTAAAAAATAATCTATGACACTTTCAATAATTCCAGTATTTTCAGTATCATCAGTGCATGCTCAGGTAGGCAGCTTGGACAACAACAAAATCTGACTTTTGTAGTACATCTATATCATGAGGTTTACCTTAGGCAAAGCTGATCAATCTGTTGTGACAAAGTTTTCTGCAAAAATTTTGTATCTTCAAAGCCACCAAGCAGTGCTATCTCATCCATCCTTTCCTCGTCTTCTCTGTATTCGATTTGAAATAAGAAAATTAAGGTGTGGCAAAATCATACATGACTACATACTGCACTACTGAGGCCAAATTTAGTCATTGCTGACGGTTATAATCACATGCATACTAGCTTTACTGCCTCAAATTGAAGAGATTTGATATGGGCATATTTGAAAGAAATTTACTTTAAGCTAATGATGGCTCCTGATTTCTGATATTTTTTATCAGAGTTGTCTAATTTTATGTCCTCCAGGCCTTTTTGTCACCCTCAGATTACTTTTGTACAAGCTGGCCTGGATCATAAATTTCGCAAATATGTGTCACTGTGCCAGGGTAATATGCACAACGCTGAATACATTGTAGTAGATGACATGAGATTTTGATTTCTGACTATATTCAGGAATTTGACATATTATAGCCTATATATCGATGCTCATGATAGCTGCACAAAAATAGTTCACTTCTATAAGCAGCTCAATTTTACTAACCTATTCCAGAAGAAATGTCAAGGAGATTAGTAATAACTAACTTCAAGAATTTCAAATGCCAAGCTGTGAGCAAAAGAACACCACTGACAGAAACCAGATAGAAATCTTCAGCATGTACATTCTTTCTTTTGGTAAAGAGTGGCTAGAACACAATGGCCTCAACTCTATACACACAATGTTTCTCGCTAAGAGTGGCACCATTCTTGCACAATATGTTCAATTACATGATTGACCCGAGTGTTGCTTTTGGCTGCAGATACAGCTCCAACTTAGAACAGGAAGTGTCAACTTTGAGTCCCTTGACAAGCATGTTTCATGGTTAGGTATCTATTAACCAATTACTTGGTGTTGCTTCATACACATTGTGACTTGTTAAATGATAAGCAGCAATAAACTTTTTCCATTTAGAATCATCAATAGAAGATAGGAACAAGAAGGATGTGTGCTTACACACTAAGCTCAAGCTGAACATTATCTGAAACTGAAGCAAGATGTGGTCTGATTGGATCTGTCTCAAATTGGCACCTTAAAAATGCTGCCACTGCTGCACTGTAAGAATTTAAAAGTTTGTTAGAATTCTCACAGTAGTGTCCAGCAAGAAAACTTGCCAGAGAAAAGAGGATGAGCATACGAATATTTATTTTTCTCAGAAATTGATTAGCAGGCAATCAACTGTACATCAAGAAAGATTTATCTACTGATAATTTTGTAACCTTCATGAACTCTTTGTATTTATCTCTCTTGATTAAAATTTAAGATCTACTAACAAAACATGCATCAATCAAACATCTTAAGCTGTTCTGAGGATCGCATTCAACAATGAAGTGGAATAAACATAAATGCTAGAATTGTTCTTCTATTCTCACTACAATTAAAAACCCCTACAACATTAGTTTTGGAAACACTGTTTACTCCATGTCCATGTTTTCCCAACATGGGAAATGCTAGTGGGAAACATTTTGGAAAACACTGTCTCCCATAACACGAGCATCATGAAGCACTTTTGCATGTGAGAAACAAGTTCCCTGTGGGGAAACATGTGTTAGCATAATGTTTGTGTGACAGTCTTTAAATGAAGGGAATTTATTACAATTTTGAATTGTGATTTGGCAAACTTTCACCACGTCATGATGAGACATTTCCCATAGCCCATTACTTATTTCTTGTTTCTCATTTCCAGGAGGGGTCTGCACAGGTGGGAAACGATACCCAGAACTATCATTTGAAGTGCTGTCCATATGCATACCAATGCTTACATTGAGATGGTATTGGATATCAACAGTCAAGTGTAGGATAATTGGCAATGGGCATCTATAGAGAAAAGTGAGCAATCTTCATCTTGAGAGTTCATTTACAACCATTTCATATCATGAATTATCATATAAATCACAGTAGCTACCGTGAGAGGGACCACCATGCTGATACTCTCACACTCCTAAAATGGAGGAGCAGTTCAGGCATAAGAGCTGATAACAAACAGAATAAGTGTACAGGGCTAATTGCAGGAGGCCTAGTATACAAGAAAGCACTCGTTGTTGGCATGCACTAAGCTCATTATTGTTTAGCATGTGAAACATACAACCCAAACCTGAGACATAAAACCCATACATATGTGTGCAAATATCAGATGATTGCTAAGGTGCAAAGAATAAAAGATGCGGATATCACAAATCTTTTTATGAAGGTTTTACAGTTACCTCCTCCTTGATAATGAAAAGCTTGATAGTGTTTGCAGCCGAACAATTAGAATGTAAAATAAAAACAACCTCAACAGGGTAGTAGAAGCATAATCAATAACTCATGTCCTACAATTTAAAGTACAAATGCACCTGTTGACAAAAGGGAGCTGCTCTGCTTGTGTAGCCAAGTGCTCACCATTAAGTTGCCGCAGTGATTTTGTAAGCCACAGGAAAAAAAGTCGGAACTGCAGATCGAACCGTTTTTGTTAAGCCTCTCCACTCCCCTAGAGGCATGCAAAAACAATGCTAATTGCAAGCTAGCAAAATGTCACTGCCCATTTCTTTCATCATCATCTAGGATGAAATTCTTCAAATCCAAAAGCGAACGTGTCAGAAATATGATCTTTACAGCCTATCTGCTAGTTGGATTTATAGGTAGCTCAAATCCACAGTCTACACTCTTCCCACTTGTGCAAAGTTCCCCAAATATTTGTAAACAAAAACCTTCAGGAGGCAGTGACCAAACATAACGCAGGAATAATGAGATATTATTGAAGTGGATTCACGAAATTTTACCTCCGTACCACATATTTTAGATGTGCTGCACAAGCAATGTAGTTATCTTAGAGATCATAGTTATACCATACATGTTGTGAACAGCAAATTGGACCATTAGTCAGCACTTTCTTGAATTCAATTGGGACGTTAATGTCGCTAAGTTAGGCATTTAGGACACATTACTTATAATTAACATTTTTTAGCAATTGTTTAAAGGCTATCATTGGGCCCCAAACATAGGAAATTGACCTAAGCACCTCATCAGGAAAAAGTTAAGAGCCACAATTACTATAGATAGGCTTACGAACATCATTATTGGCAATGGAAGATCAGAGACTAGCTTTTGTTACACTACCAAAGTTCATGTTAGGCAAGTGTAGTCTTATATTCAGCAGCATAGTTTGGAGATCTTGATTCTATCATGGCTTTACATTCATTTGAATGGTAAAATTACATTTTCTTCTCCCATTTTCCTAGAGTTCTACGCGTGTTTTGGTCATAGTGTGCTACAAAAGCACTTTCCGGGTAGGAAAAAGAAGCCACAACTTGCCTCAGAAACCATGTTATCAGCTGGTGGGCCCTATACTGGAAACAAATTGAAGAAGTAGGGCCGACGTAATCGTGGCAATCCTTAAATAGTGTGGACCACCAGTATCCTGCTCTTAGGACCTTCTGTGTTGTGGCATCACCGGCAAAGTGACCCCCACACGCAGAGTCGTGGCATTCTTCAAGGATAAATGGGACTTCATTGGGCAGTACACACCTTTGGTAAACGCCTTCAATGCCCTTCCTATACAACCTACTGTCTATAGCTTTGAATCTCAAAGCCTGAACTTTAAGCTTCTTTTTATCAACTTTTGATAGACCTTTAGGCAATTCTAAAGTGGTCAGGTAATGGGCTAAAGCTTGATACCATTGTGGTACTACCTCAACATCCAATTTAAACATTTCACAATTCCCTTCATCCATTGGGTCAAATGGGACTTCTTGCAATGACCCATGTTCTTCTACAAATACATCAATGTGAGACTGCGAATATTGATTCAACTTGAGATGGTGCAATCTACGATAAATGTCGATTCCTAATCTAGATCTCGCAATCTGTGAGCTCTTGCACGATGAGCAATGCTAGAATTTATACAAACAAGGTTTGACACTCCATGACTGCCTCAGTGGGTGCGCAATGCTACAAAGAGGATAAACGAGTCCTCCACGATCTCTGCTTGATTTTTCTTGACACTAAGGAGATTTCGACTTAGTGTATTGTTGTGAGCAAGGTCGCTCACCTCCTTTGATGATTCAAGTCTTAAATTAGAGATTTCGGTCCAAAAATGAGTGTTTCAAGCAACTTTTACAAAATCACTTTCCAAAAACTAGAAATCAGAGAATCGACAAATTTTTTCTATTTTTCGTCAAATATGATCTTGCATGAAGCTATGGCTACCCCTAGCCAGCCTTTATAGACTCTATAGCAACTCATATCACTGTCTTTGTTCCTGAAATGAAGATTCGACCTTAGTTTTACTCACACAAAACTAGAATAACTCCATAACGTCCTCTTTTATTCGATCATGACCTTGTTTGATCCTACACAATGCTCAACGTGCCTTTTAAGCTCTCTGTAGAGACTCTCCAATCAACAAACGATGATTTCTCATTCACTTTCAAGCTGAACAGAGAAATTTTCCTCTCTTTCTGGCCTTTTTTCACTGAAATCTCCCAAGGCACTTTCTCACCTTGAACTGAAGCTCTCCGCAAGCTCAGATACCAAATGAAGGTGCCAATACAGTGATTCACATTGTCACTCAAGCAACCTGCATCAACACAACAAACAGATCCATGCACACACACAAGTGGGAAACAGGGAGCAGCAACAACATCACACTGTATTAAGCAAGAATGAGAGATTACAATGATACAATGATTACCCTTTCTAGATGTTTGGACAGTTCCTATTCAAATGGTTGCCTTGGCAAAATCCACATACTACATTGACTGGTGAATCAAATGGTCTACATTGGCCTGTCATATTCTCTTATTTCTTGAGGAGATTTGTGTCTAGGACTAAAGTTGAAATATTTGCATGCATCAGATCCATATAGCCTTTTAACATATGTTTCATATGATGCATGTCAGAGTCCTTGTATTTCATATCTTCTATTACCACATTCCTCCCTTGTGGGAGTGGTGGCAAAAAAATAATGGTATATTTGGTGCTCGCGTTTGGTTTCTACAATCTCTCATACCGTTATAAGGTCCCCTTGCTGTAAAATGTTGCAGAGGATAGATTTCACTCGTATAAACACCTATTGTTGAGTTTTGCCCTCTCATCTCTGACCTAAGGTTCAAATCCCTCACTGATTTTGATATATGTGAAGCCTGAGTAATAGTTACTTGTGCATCCTCAACCATAATGGCTTTACTGACTGCTTCTACCGAATTATGAGGGCTGTTCTAACGTACTACCGATTTTATGTCATCTTCAAGCTCCCTCAAAAAGAAGGTGAATAATAGCAATGTGGTAACTGCACAGTAGTCTCTACTGTCATGAAAACTCTGTCATGCAACATAAATATCGCCTAACACTCTCACCCTTGTTCTGTTGGAGAAAACTTAGCGTGAGTAGTAGGACATCAGTTGTGCCATGAGGGGCAAACTCAATTAAAAATGGTCAGTGAGACTCTTCTATATTGTGAATCGTATTCTTGTTGTAGACTATGATACCAACGCCTTGCTAACCCAGTTAATGTAAGAGCAAAGAACATCATCTCATGATGTGGGTCTATTATGCAATGTATAAAATAGGTGTTCCAAAATATACTTATATGGGCTTCAGCATCTTCATAAGGGGCTACTTGGAATTCTGGCGTAGTTCCTTTTACCTTGGGTAGTAGCCCTCCAACCTCAGGAGGTACCACTAATGGTTTAGTAGGTCTTCCTACCATCCAATTTATATCAGTAATTATGTTTATGGGGCTGTCACCTCGAGTCAGTCCGTCAATAGGGTAATCTGAAAAATTACTCAATGTTAACCTATCCATTATTCCGATCCTCTGCCTACTCTTTGTGGATCATCTTCATAGTCTTTGTCTTGGGTACAAGGAATCACCATCACATTCTTGCTAATCTTTATACGAATTCGCCGCTTTGTCCTAGTACTTAATGCTATTCAGTGACGAGACCAATATGTCTTCATCTAGACGTTCTCTTTGAGGTGACCCCATGATAGGCAACTGTCTTACTTGATGATGGTCATCTTATGCAGTTTCCTGGATTCAGGGTGTTCTTTCAAATTGTAATCTCTCTTTTGTCCTCCATTTCATAATACAGCATAAGTTCCGAATACATTCTCTTGGCACTCAATCTGATGTATCATGATTGGTCTAGGACTAAAGAGTGCACTACTCACACTCTGCTCCATATGCAAAATCTGCAAACTAAAACACAGAAGGCCCATTCGAAAACCTGATTTGAACTGTAATCGTGATTTTAGAAAACAGCATATCCAATTTTGCTGCACTTTTACATAATCAGCTTCGTTCATTATGTGAGATCCGCATTTCAGCTTTGCACCATCAACACTTCAGTTTTGTAGCATCATCTTAATTTTGGGGCGCATTGACAATCCATACTCTGGACACTGGCTTTTGTGGATTGCGAGAGTTATGGTGTGAATGTTCTGGACAGTAACTTGGACCTTGGTTCTGCACTTCCTAGTCATTTGGTTGTTTGTATTGCTAAGTTGGTATTTTGGACCCATTACTTATTATTCGCATTTAATAATTCATTTATGACTTAAAGTGCCATTATTGGGCCCCAAAAAATAAGGTGCTCTCGAGCAGCCCTAATTAGGTCAAGGGTAATAATAAATATAAATACGCTTGGGAGCCTCATTATTGGTGGCTGATTGATCAAAGATAAGCTTTTAGACTAGAATAAATCATACTAGATAAATTTAGGCTCAGATAAGTGGCATACTTGTGCAAATCATCATCCATTCTATCAGTGAAGCTCTTTCAGTGATCTGCATGGGCCTTCAGCCATTATTATCATGGTTTCATTAGTGCATATATAATGCTACCATTTGATAGAAAGTTGTTATCCTAGATAGACAATGCATCATAAAACAATCATTCACCCCACAGTTCAGTCTCATCATCAAGCAGTCACCTCAAGTTAAACAGCAGTTTGATATTACACCACATAGCTGTTGCCTGAACATAACAGAGGATTTATGTTCAGAACACACAAGCAGAAAACCATTA
Source organism: Diphasiastrum complanatum (assembly GCA_029204225.1). Classification (NCBI taxonomy): domain Eukaryota; kingdom Viridiplantae; phylum Streptophyta; class Lycopodiopsida; order Lycopodiales; family Lycopodiaceae; genus Diphasiastrum; species Diphasiastrum complanatum. The sequence goes on along the minus strand of MU832922.1, from coordinate 5,035 downwards.
GTCAATGGTAAGCATAAAAAAAATGGTACGCAGTCTCTGTAATGGGATCCACTTTAAGTCTAAGACAAGCAACCCCCTCATGCATAGCAAGGACTATAAACTATGACATCTCCTAGCAAAGAGAAAGAGATCTTAAACATATGCAAACCTGCCCTGTCATATCTGAAAGTATCCGAAGAAAACGCTCAATCTGCACAAGGACCATGCCAGCATCTTCCATCGCTCGACTTATAAGGCCTTCTTCAAGACCTATCTTTTGCATACGTGCACGCCACCGGGCAAGGCCACTTAGCTCCCCTAGCCTGAAGGCAATAAGCTCCGCAGCTGGCTAGAAGTCACATTTGCTAATAAGCACGGATTTTCAAATTTATGATCTCTCAAACTAAATATTCTCCAAGCAATTCAGAAAGCTAATCTCCTTGTGGTGAGCCAAAAAAATTCTTGCCTGCAGATGCTCAGCTAAAATGATATGAAGTTCCCTGCCAGCACTGTCAATGCTCTTAGCCAGCCGTTTCAATCCCTATATCAAGAAAGACAAATGCAGTAAGAGCTTGGCATAGTTTCAACGAGAGGGATGTCTTTAAACTTGGAACATTAGACATCTGTCAGTCCGACAAAAATACTCACCCCTTCTCCTAAAGAGACAGCAAGGAATTGATGCAGAGCAGCACTAGCAGAACCACAAGCTAGAAGACTCAGAAACTCTTCTTTGGGCTTTGTATATGATCCTAGGGGTTCAAAATAAAGCAAACATGGCACTACCAATTTCAATCTTATTCCGAAAAAATTAGCTGTTAGAATCAAATTCTCATCATGCCTCAAGCTCAGCCATTGAATTATTAATGTGGATAGTAACTATGCCTTACATACTACCATAAATTCAAAATGCATGGCTAAATGCTTGAGGAAAGGCACGTCAAATGATAAACAAAATGGTAGGAAAATCGATTTCATTCCTATTTCTTTACAGATCAGTAACACAGATGCCACGACCAGCAGTTTAGTAGCTTAACTCAAAATACTTGGAGCCAGGTGCTCATTTGCACCCAACTCGGAGTAGTCGTTGTGTACGCTCTCACAACTAATGACATTTTTCCACCATTTCTTTCTGGTTTTGACTTATATGTTGTTTGAAAGGCAATAGTTACTGGGACTGAACTTAAGTCAGATGCTCGAGCCTCCTGAACTCAAGTCAGATGCTTGAGCCTCCTAATCAGTATGTTAACAACCTTGTGGTGAGCTTTAAAAAATGAAGTTACTTGATATGATTTTTGTGGCAATTAGAAGCTTATGTGCAAGTCCTAACACCCTTTAAGGATATAGGCGAATAAGAATAAGAAGCTCTCAATGCGGAGGAAAAGGTTACTGCTCCATAAACAGTTTTTCAAGCTTGATCAAATGTTTAATTATTAAGCTTGTGAGGGAGCTTAAGCTGAGGGCACATAGTACATATGTGAATCCCAGTTGAATTTTAGCACTAATCTTCACACTTCTTGAGCAGAACTGCCAAACAATGGGAGCCTTGTCATCTAGTCATAAGTACTTTGACAACAGAAAAACAAATATCTGATCATTTATCAGATTTTTTAGTTGATTAATTCCTTATTGCAAAAGTGTGTGAATTGCTCATGAAATCACTCCCAAATACGGCTTAATTTCAGGCACAGACAATCTTAGGGTACCATGCTCTCGAAGAAGTGCAGAAAAACCCTCAAACTTTTCGGCAAAAGAGCTGGTGGCATCAAACCAATGCTTCTGCATCACAGCATGGGAGATATGCAATACGTCTAGAAGCTCCTCAACACTTGGTGCTTGACGAGCTACTTGGCGCAGTTCTGTCCGCCTGTAACAGTGTAATTCCAAACAATCAGGATATCTTTTGCAAATCTTAAGACTTGTTGAAAAGATGGCCATAAGATCTACGTAAAGAATTAAAAAACAGGGAATCTGCAACACGAAGATGTAAGCACCACAAATCTTGCAAGAACAGGCTTCAAATCTTCCTAACTCTCTTTACCCAAGCAAATGTCACCACAAGGCATGTTGATGAACAAAACTAGAAGAACAAAACTCTATCCTACCATTGTCACACTATGAAAACACTCACAAAGAGGAAATCAAAAAACCAACAGGCAAAAGCGACAGACGAAAAGGAAGGATCCTTCACTTCAAATCTTGCATTAGCATAATGAAAATGGCTTTACAAGAGGAATGCTCTTTGAGAGAGAGAGAGAGAGAGAGAGAGAGAGAGAGAGAGAGAGAGAGAGAGAGAGAGAGAGAGAGAGAGAGAGAGCTTTATTGATGTCTTTTCCATGCCAAAAGGCATATAAGACTAGTAAGTGTACATGTCAAGTATGTGCTATCAGTGAGAGTGTATGAAAACATCTCCAAAAACAGTAACGAAAGAAAATAACATAACTAAAGTACTACGAACTGAAATGAGTGAGATATATAGGAACATGAATGCTGCTAGATACACAAAATGAGGTATAACACTATCAATATCATCATGTCCTTCTGCTGAAGAGAAGGATGGGATGTGTTTGGCAACATGAGGTAACATAGGTAGCCGCTGACGTTATCTAGGAGGAAGAGAGAAAGAAAGAAAGAGTTTTATTAACGTCTATATAGCCCCCGAGGGTATATTAGACCAGAAAAATCTGTAAAATGTGTTGGAGCTTAGTCCATCTCATAGTAAACTAGACATATGAATAGGAAATGCTCCTCGGACTCGACCATAGATAAAGAGCACAACTGGCAAAGCCGCTCCTCTCGCAGGGTACTCTGGAAGCGTCTGATCTCAATCGCCAACTGATGTGAAGAAACTCGGAACTGGCCCAGCAGAAATCGAAGCCCCCGATAGTCCTGAGGTAAGATAGTGTGGCAAAACTGGGAATCCCACTGTGTCTAGCTCCAAAAAGTGTGTCATGTAATAGTCGGGTTTGACCCCGAGTTGTCCCTGCCATGTCCGGTTCAGATATGCTCTATAGAGAAAGTGTCTGATATACTCATGGGTGCCCGATGGAAGGTCTGTGATAGAGATGCCAAGTGCATCCAATAGCTGAGGCCTGAGAAAACCATGATAGTTGATGCCCCTGGTCATAAAGGTGTCGTGATGAGGCAAGTGTTGTCTGTATGTATCTTTGCTCATCTGTGGGTAGCATCATGATAGGTTGAATATAAGTACAATAAAAAAAGAAGGAGCATTGTCCACGTAGTAGGACTTATTCCTAAAAGCTAAACCAGCACTAGAAAACAAAGAGAAAAACAAAGCTTAACCTCCAGCTCTGTCGAGGGTACAATATCAGTAGCTTAACCACCAACTACACAGAGGGAAAGAGAAAACTGATAAAAGTTAACTAACTAGCTAAGTGGATAGAAAAAACTGCGTGATATGGTGAGAAGCAGGTGTTGGCCTCCGGCGAAGAGTCCTGGGCCTGGAGGGGCGAAGAGGACGCTGGAGCTTCGGTCGTCGTACTAGAATGTCTATCTCATTGTCAGAAGTCACATCTTTATCCCTCTTGGAAAAAGTGCGTAATGTGGGACTGGCTATGATCCACATCAGAAACATCCAATAAAAAGGAAGATTGCAAAGTAAAACATCTCTCATAATAATAAACCAACACATCTCGCATCTGAGAAGGCAAGGAAAGAACCAAGTGTAAGTGGAGTATCTCTGTATAAGCAATGGTATCTGCCTCTGACCTCATAGTAGGCTGCACATCGGAAAATGAAATGGAACTCATCCTCAATCTCCTGCAAAGAGCAGCATTGACAAATCCGAAGTGGTCGAGGTGTGTCTGTGTATCTGTCTGTCTCAATAGCAAGCTGGTGAGAAGAGACCCTAAGCTGACCAAGACGATAACGCAGGCCGAAAGATAACGTCTGAGACAAATAACCCGGCCGAATGGTAAGCCCGGAAACATCAAGCTGAAGAAGATGAGTGAGATAAAAATGAAGCTTGACTCGTGCTAGATCTGGGTGAGACCACACTATGCTGATGTAAGCTCTGTAAATCTGCTGGAGGATATATGTGTGTGTCCCATTCGGGAGATCAAATATAGATAAACCCCACCTACTCAAAAGGTCAGAAACCCACTGAAACCATGAGGACTTAGCCTGCTGATTAGCTAGAGTGTGAGAGGATGTGAAAGCTGCAGCAACACAACTGCATGGATCAAGCTCCGAGACTCTACGAATGAATGTGATAATCCGAAATATAAGCCTCGACAATTAGAATTAGAAAATTAGAGAGAGAGAGAGAGAATTAGAATTAGAATTATATTAATGTCTATCAAGTGCCCGAGGGCACATAAGACGAGTAAAAAGTACATAAAAAAAAAGCTGTCGAGGGTACAATACCAGTAGCTTAACCACCAGCTACAGGGAAGAGAAAACTAGTATAAGTTAACTAACTAGCTAAGTGGATATAAAAAACTGCATGATATGGTGAGAAGCAGGCGTTGGACTCTGGTGAAGAGCCCTGGGCCTGGAGGGACGAAGAGAGAGAGAGAGAGAGAGAGAGAGAGAGAGAGAGAGAGAGAGAGAGAGAGAGAGAGAGAATTAGAATTATTATTATTAACGTCTTTTGGTACCCAAAGGTACATAAGACAACAGAGAGTACAAAAGTGAGGAGCATTGTCCGCATATGGACTTATTTACTAGTAAAAAGAAAAGGAGACTAGCTATCTATCTCTCTATCTCTAAGAAGAAGTAATCAAAGCTTGACCACCAGCTTTGTGAGGGTAGCAATTGCAAGAGCTTAACCACCTGCTCTGCGGAGAAGACTAGCTACGAGCAAGTGCTGAAAATAATGAGTGATAGTAGTAGTGGAGGCGTGTTGTAGACTGGCGGGGAGCCCATGAAGATCTGGTCATCCGGGATCTAGCAGAAGGTATGTGAGACTCCTCTGTGACTTCGATCTCCGAATGGGGACTTCAAAATCCACAACGGAAATATCCTCTCTGTCTCGCTTCTATAAAAAACTGGGTAATATGAGCCTGACTGTGATCATATCTGTGTAGGTAGAAGTGAA
>MU832921.1:0-64219 GCA_029204225.1 Diphasiastrum complanatum | reverse complement strand
TTGTGGTACCGTTGTATGAACCTTCAATCACTTATACATTATTCATGTTATAGTTGTACATATACTTTCCTGATTCAGACCTATAACAGACCGCAGAACTGCTGTGAACCTACAAAAACACATAACAGAAAAAAACACTTAAGACTCATTTTGTATGGATCTGTACGGATTGTATGATCTCACGATGAAATATCCTGCTCTAATACCTTAACTATTAATTTCTGATTAATCATTATGAATATATTAAACCAATCAAGAATGCTGAAAATGGAATGGTTAAGTCTAGGTGGTAGTAGAGAAAGTACACTTTGCTACGATGTAAAGATGTTGACAACATTCATTGAATGTAGTACAACAAGAATTACCAGACTATCATTCGCCATTAAATCTTGTTGACACAAGTACAAATAGCATTTTCTTATAGGTAATATCTGTTGAAATAAATGCCTATTTTGCCCCTTAAGGCTTGTATACTTGTAACTTGTAAGTTGTGCATAAGACATGGGGGTAAAAACATTTATGTACATAGTACACCCCACTTGTGCTAATTAGGCAAGTAAATCAAGTAGGTTAAGGACCCATGTGGGTTCTAGAGCTAGAATTAGCAAGACACCACCTCTATACATAACATGCTATATGTAGCCCAAACTTTGGAGGGGTTTCCACGCCCTACTACACTTTGAATATTCATTCATGTTGTGTGAGCTTTGAAGTCCTCTCTCTCTTGCTTTTGTGTTCTACTCCATAGCTGGTTTTCTGAAGCTTTCATAGTGTGCTTACTATGCTGTTATGATACTCCATAGCTAGGCCTTGGAATTTGACATGGTATCAGAGCAGGTTATGTTGCCTGTGGTGTGGTGAAAGCTTGGACCTGTTTTTGATCAGATTCCTGCCATTCCTGGAGAGCAGCTTACCTTTGAGGAGTGAGCACTTTTTGTAGGGGCATCTGATCTCTGTGCTATCTGCATGGTTGGAGTACTGTTGGCAAGGGGAGTACAGGGAGCCAAAAAGTTTCTACAGTGGGGACTTCAGTGAAAGTTCTGAGTGGATCTTGGACAAGGGCTAGGACAGCCATACAGGGGGATAGTTTCAAATCTAGAAGCTGAGGGTTATTAAGCAAGTGGCTGCATACCCTAGTTGGATGAAAACCCCAGTTTGCCTTTTGTGTTTTATTTCTATCCAGCTATGTCTAGTCTTGCAAAGAGCATGCTGAGTGAAGCCAGCCGGCTTGATGGCACTAACTTTAGCATATGGAAATTCAAGATCAAGAACATTCTTGAAGACAAGGAATGTTGGAAGCTTGTGACAGGTGAGGAGCCTGTTCCAATATCTGAACTTGAACTTAAGGACTATATCAAGAGAGGGGAAAAGGCACACAAAATCATCAACATGTCAGTGAGGGATAATGTGATTCCTCTAATCAGGTCAGCCAAAGGGCCTGTGGATGCATGGCACATTCTTTGTGCATTGTATGAGACAGCAAGTACAACCAGGTTTCTCTACTTGAAGAACAAGTTGTATACTCTCAGAATGGAGACAAGGGAGACAGTTACTGATCATCTTACTAAGATTCAGGATATTAGATATCAGCTTTATGTACTTGGAGAGTCTATTGCTGACAAAGACTTGGTGCCAATAGTTGTGAATAGCTTGTCATATGCTTATCAGAACTTTGTGATGATGATATCAGTGAGAGAGAAGATCCCTACCTATGAAGAAGTCTATGGTCTCTTGTTACAGGAGGAGATGAGGAGAGTTAATCTCTCCAAGAGGGAAGATTTCCAGGAGCATGCCTTTGCTTCTAAGAAGAAGCAAAATCCAGCTAAGGATAAGAAGAAAGGTAAAGGCAAGAACAAAGGAACACCACAAACACTTGAGCAAGGAATGGAGAACTTGCAGATGTCAGAAGCACAACCCTCCTCGAATACTTCTTCCACACCTCGAAGGAAGGGGAATTGCAATTATTGTGGTAAATATGGACACTTTGCTTTTGAGTGCAGGAAGAAGCTTGCAGACCAAAAGAAGGGCACAAAGAAGCAAGGAGGAAATGTTGTTGAGAGTGTTGCAAGAGAGGAGCAGAGTGACATAAGGCAAGCTGAGTTATTCTCTGTTGCATTGGCTTCACAAGCTACACCAGGTGGTTGGTACATTGACTCAGGTGCTTCAAAGCACATGACCCCTCATAGGGATTGGTTTGATACCTTTGTGGGGATTAGTGATGGACAAGAGGTGTGCCTAGGTGACAACTCAACACACAAGATCAAGGGAAAGGGCACAGTACCTGTAAAGCTTCCATCAGGAGAAGTCAAAGTCATTAAGAATGTCTTATATATACCAGGACTTGCTAAAAATCTTCTTTCAGTAGGAGCTATCACTCAACAAAATATGAAAGTAGAATTTGATGCTACTTCTTGTCTTGTGTTGGACTTGAGTGATAATATGAAGGTTGTGGCCAAAGGATTGCAGGAAGATAATCTATACAAGTTATACACTTCTATCCCTAGTCAGCATGCTTATACAACAAAAGGAAGGGATATGGATAGGTTGTGGCATGAGAGGTATGGACATCTTGGCTACCAAAGCATGCAGGTGTTGAACCAGCATCATATGGTGGAGGGGCTTCCAGTTGTTAAGCCAAGCTCTTCAATTTGCGAGGCTTGCGCTATGGGAAAACAACAAAGACATAAGTTTCCCAAGGAAAGCACCACCAGGGCAGCAGGCATACTTGATTTGATACATTCAGATTTGTGGGGGCCAACCCAAACAAAATCTGCAGGGGGGGCATATTACTTTATGACCTTTATTGATGACTTCTCACACAAGATTTGGATTTATTTCTTGAAGTTAAAATCTGAAGCATTCAAGTACTTCCTGCGTTTCAAAGCTTTGGTAGAAGAACATTCAGGAAAGAAGATAAAGATGCTCAGGTCAGACGGTGGTGGAGAGTTCATTAAGACAAAATTTGTGGAATTCTGCAAGGCCAATGGGATCAAAAGGCAGCTTACAGCTCCTCATACCCCTCAACAAAACGGCGTAGCAGAGAGAAAGAACCGAACTATTGTGGAGTGTGCAAGGTGCATGCGCAAGGCAAAGGGGTTGCCCAACTCTTTTTGGGGCGAGGCAATGCACACAGCAGTGTTTCTGTTGAATAGAAGTCCAACAAAAGCTGTGGAATGCAAGACTCCAGAAGAGGCATTTAGCGGCATTAAGCCCAAGGTAGGCGCTTTGCGAGTGTTTGGTTGTACGGCCTATGCCCATATTCCCAAGGATAACAGGAAGAAGCTGGATGCAAAATCAGCAAAGAGTATTTTCTTGGGATACAGTGAAGAAAGCAAAGCTTACAGACTTTACGATCTTACTAGCAAGAAGAGGATCATAAGTCGAGATGTGATCTTTGAAGAAGATCAAACGCCTCCTATAGAGGAACTTGAGATGGAGGATGGTACAAGTGAATTTGTGCCAATACTTGATGACCCACATCCATATATTGGGGAGCCTCAGGATGATCATATGAGTGATCAAGAGGAAGAATCCGAGGAGGCTAGGAAGCGGAAGGAAAGGGGCAAATTTGTTGAGTCCTATTCACTGTCTTCATCACCAACTGCAAGGAAGAAGTTTCCCAAGTGGTATTGGCAAACTGTGTAGGATAGTTTGATATTGGATGAGGGAGAGAGCAGCAATCCAGGGGCTAGGAGGTCTCAACGGCAAGCCCAGCAACACGGACACCAGGAGACAAACTATGCACTTATGACTAATATTTTGGATTCACAAGATCCACATACATTCGTTGAGGCAGCAGATGAGAAGGTATGGCAACATGCTATGCAAGAGGAGTACGACTCCATTCTCAAGAATGATACATGGGATTTGGTGAAATTACCAAAAGGGAAGCGTCCTATTGGCTGTAAGTGGGTCTACAGGACCAAATACAAATCTGATGGGAGCATCGAAAAGCATAAGGCAAGGCTGGTTGCTAAAGGCTATGCACAGAAGGAGGGCTTGGACTATGATGAGATGTTTGCACCGGTAGCTAAGATGACGTCTATCAGATTGGTTTTAGCATTGGCTGCATTTTTTGGTTGGGAGGTCCATCAAATGGACGTGAAGAGTGCTTTTCTTAATGGACAGTTGGCTGAAGAAGTCTACATGGAACAGCCACAAGGTTTTGAGGCTAAGGGCAAGGAAAGTATGGTATGTTGGCTTAAGAAGGCCTTATATGGTTTGAAGCAGGCACCCAGGGCCTGGTATAGTCGTATTGACGACTATTTTGCCAAGGAGCAATTCATAAAGAGTCAGTCGGATTGCAACCTGTTCGTGAAGGAGGAAGATGGGAACATTGTTTTGATAGTTCTCTATGTGGATGACTTGGTCATCACGGGTAACAATGGGCAGCTTATTGAAAAGGTGAAGGCTCATCTATCAAATGAGTTCGAGATGAAGGATTTGGGCTTAATCCACTATTGTCTTGGTTTGGAGGTTTGGAAAAAGGAAAACTGTGTGTTTATTTCTCAAGCCAACTATGCATGTGAAGTTTTGAACAGGTTCAACATGCAGGATTGCAAACCCGTTTCCACGCCCATTGATACCAGCAGTAAGCCATCCAGAGATGATGGCACTCCTTTTGTGGACGAGACTCTTTATAGGCAGCTTGTGGGTAGCCTGATTTATCTCACCACTACGAGACCAGACATTTCCTATGCGGTTGGTGTAGCAAGCCAGTTCATGAGTTCTCCAACTGAAGCACATTGGAAAGCAACCAAGAGGGTTTTGAGGTATGTCAAAGGGACAACCTGCTATGGGATTGAGTACACAGATGACGGAAAGCTTCAGCTTGGAGGCTTTACTGATTCGGATTGGGCAGATGATAGGGATGATCGAAAGTCGACCACAAGTTACACTTTTAACCTTGGTTCAGGGGCCATTTCTTGGTGTAGCAAGAAACAGCCCACAGTTACCTTATCATCGACAGAGGCTGAGTACAGAGCAGCGGCAAAAGCTACCTGCGAGGCAATATGGCTCAGGAGACTTCTTGGGGAGGTGCAGATTCCACAGGATGGTCCTACTATTTTTCAGTGTGACAGCCAGAGTTGCATCCAGCTTGCCAAAAATCCTGTGTACCATGCTCGTACGAAGCATATTGAGGTGGATCAACACTTCTTACGAGAGAAGATACAAAGCGGAGAAATTCAGCTCGAGTACTGTGATACCAACGAACAAGCAGCAGATATCTTTACTAAGGCACTTAGTAGAGAAAAATTTGAAAAGTTTCGTAGCATGCTAGGTGTTGGTATAAACAAAATAGCCATTGAGGGGGGGTGTTGAAATAAATGCCTATTTTGCCCCTTAAGGCTTGTATACTTGTAACTTGTAACTTGTGCATAAGACATGGGGGTAAAACATTTATGTACATAGTACACCCCACTTGTGCTAATTAGGCAAGTAAATCAAGTAGGTTAAGGACCCATGTGGGTTCTAGAGCTAGAATTAGCAAGACACCACCTCTATACATAACATGCTATATGTAGCCCAAACTTTGGAGGGGTTTCCACGCCCTACTACACTTTGAATATTCATTCATGTTGTGTGAGCTTTGAAGTCCTCTCTCTCTTGCTTTTGTGTTCTACTCCATAGCTGGTTTTCTGAAGCTTCCATAGTGTGCTTACTATGCTGTTATGATACTCCATAGCTAGGCCTTGGAATTTGACAATATCAAGTACAAGCAAGAAACTACATGAGGCAGAGCATCAAACTACAAAATTGATGGCTATAGAAACTCGCTAGATGCCCTCTTATTTACAGGCATTTTTATTTCTCTCTAGCCTCACCCACACTCACCTGACTCTTGGTACCTACTCTACCTACTCACCTACCACACCTACCTCACATACCTACCTACTAGTCAACTCTGAGTCAAAGATAGGTTGAAAGTACCAATTTGATGTAGTCTATTAGTAGGCCCTACCAAATACAGAAAAATTTCATAGGGGTCTAGAAACTAACTTCTGGCCTATACAGACAATTTCTAGGTACGAACTTCAAATTTAAATTCTTGCATCAACGCAGCCCAACGAGCCTTCCTCCCTATCAAATCATTTTGATTACAAAGAGGTTGATCAGTGTTCACGGTGAACTTGTTACCATAGAGATTTTGTCTCCAACTTTTTAATGCACGAATCACAACAAAGCTCCTTTTCATGAGTACAGTAGTTCGCTTGTGCATCAATCAATTTCTTACTTTCAAAAGCCGCATACTTCCCATTTTGCAACATCACCACTCCTATTGCAAAATCATTAGCATCAGTTCTAGCACTTTGCAAAACTGGAGTTGAAACTATGAGATTTTTTGAAGCTCAAAATTGCATTCACTCCATTCAATCAGAGTGTTCTTAACAAATTATTGAGAGGAATTGCGATCATCACATGATCTCTAATAAATCTTCGGAAACTATGAGATTTTTTGAAGCTCAAAATTGCATTCACTCTTTTCAATCAGCGTGCTAGGCCTTCTTCTTTTGCTTTTCTCTTAACAAATTATTGAGAGGAAAGTACAACCACAAACTTATCCAGATACGGATGAAATAGATCATAAACTAGTGGATGTATCTCATCTAGACATCTATGTGCTGAATAACACTGATCCTAGTTTTTACCTCAAGCTAGCCATACCCCACGCCAACAGGATACACCAGTCTTGCCATGTGGGTCGCGTAGTAGTAGAGGACAAATAACCGCCAACCCAATAGCTATCCTCAACAAAACAACAGAACATTGACCAAGATCTTGCATTTTGGAAACCTGTTTTACGTGCTATTTATTTAGCCTTTCAATGTGTTAAAACTCTAGCAATAGATGTGTCTATGAGCTTGCTACTCTTCAATGTAGAAAGAAGTGTCGCATGTAGATATCTTCATGGTTAGATCCAAGATATACGTGCTTGATATCTGATATGAGTTTGTACTTCTTCATAATAAAAACAATAAATTTTGAGTCTGTGGATTTTTTTTGTTTTGATTAAAAGTCTGTCAAATAAAAAATAATAAAAGAGCAGCTTACAATTCCTGTCTGATCAAGAAGCAAGTACAATGATAAGGAAATTGGAGTTGAGGTATATATTGTAACGGTTACAATCCAAATTAGGACATAACTCGGAGGACATTCACAAAATATGAAGAATAAAGAAAGTACTATAAATGTATAATTATAGACTACAAAGCATTGATCACCAATGATAGGTTGATGTAAACCATAACAGTCTGCTAGTTGTATGCTGAAGATAAGTTGACTTCAGAATAAGCTAATCAGATGCTCAGAAGCTGCTATTCAACAATGAAACATTAATAACGAGGCCATGGGCCTATTTGTGCTGTCTGAGGCCATAGAGTTTGTGCATTATGCCTGGAAACCCAATGGTGACCATATGACTCACAAGCTGCTCTAATAAATGCCAACTACTAAACGAGAATCAATAATAGTGATTCTCAATGGTCAATATCAATGTCCACATGCATGATAATGCTCCAGCAACACTGTCACATCATTGTGAACTTCGTTGCATATACTGATATACCATTGCGTAGATGGACAAGGAATGCTGTTTAGGGCATTGGCAAGAAGTTTGCTGCATAAAACAAGACCTTATTCCAGCTTAATGGACCATCAGTGCCACCGGAATGTAAAAGTTGATAGGAATATACTATCAATCATACCGCAAGCCAACCTCATTGACCATTCTCGGTATTTGGGTTGTGGAGTAAAAGTATACATGACCTAGATTACCACCAAACCAACAGACTTAAAGCTATCTGAAGGAATCATGATACCAGCTGCAAATGGAAGACCGAGGGAACCCATCGTATACCTCAATCTTGTACCCCATGTAGATATGATTGACAATCACTAAGAGCTTTCATCAATTCAGGCTCCAACTTATTTGAATTGTTGCAAGTGATGCCACCAGTAGCTCTTATATAGCCACAACCCAAGGCTCCATCTCAATGATACATGCTGTGCAGTTGCTCCCACATAACCAGTATGTTCCCTGGACCCTTACTGACACCTTGGTTACCAGTCAGTTAAGCCAATTATAACTGATCCCAAGTGCTAACCACCAGTTAGTACCTTAGTCACAGAATTTCCCCTAACTGGAGGAGCTGCAATCAGTCAGGGATGCAACAGCATCCACTTATGCCAGTGCACTAATAGATTCCGTCTTTTACTTGTAAGAAACACCCTAAGTGTAGCTGTGCAAAGAATTGCAAATATTGGCAATAATCACGGAATTGCAAATAGTGGCTGTAAGGTTGTGTTATGAGTGCAATCTCTATAAGATGTGCTTTGTCAACTGAACCGAGAAAAAACTGTCTGCTGCAAAGTCAAACTTTAGCCTCTTCATAAGACTATAGAAATTGCCTCAGAATTTGAAACCAACTGAAAACGAAAGCTTTGATTGTTTTCTTGCACTTGAGAAAACAAGTGTCTTTGCTATATTGCTGTTTATTTATCATCCTGTAGTGTTGCTTCATCACTCATGTCATGCATGGAACTAAATTTTTGATGTGTTAAGAGGTTAATCTTGCTAGAAGCTTGTTTTACAACAAATTTCATCAATCTTAGCCTATTTTCTTATCTTGCAGGTAAAAATGGTGACCTATCTCAGAAGTTTTGGAGGTAAATTGTTGACCATTGAAAATGGTTATAATAATTTGCCAAAATGTGGCTTTCTAGAATGTTCTCTCTAATGATCTTCTCTGTTGATGGCAGCACCAAAGATCCCGGGCAAAAACCATTTCAGTTTAAGATTGGTCAAGGATCTGTCATAAGAGGTATAACATATGTGTGCGTTTTGGACCAAAAAAATTCCATTTTATTTAAATGACATGCACATATGTCCTGATTCCATGCCTACCTTTGAGATTTGCTAGTGTTTTTGTTTGTAGTTTGTAATGGCATGTGGGATGTAGCTTGAAGAAAATTTGAAATTGTGAAAAATATACTAAAGGGGCACTTATGAAAACATCCTAATTTCTTGCTTGACAACACATTGTGATCATCGATTTTGCTATCCATTGTCTGAATTCACATCAGTCAAAAATTTTGGAACTTGCTGGAAATATGTCGTCTGAGCATGTTGACATTCTAGTAGCAGGCAAGATTTAACTTATTTAAAGGAATTGCTTTAAGGTTGCTCTTTTCTAATACCAGTTCCAAAAATTTCAGGCTGGGATGAAGGTGTTCTAGGCATGCAGTTGGGAGAAATTGCTCAACTACGGGTCTGCCTCTTTACATATTCATTTAACAGCTTAACATGATATTATAATTTATTACTTTCAGTAATCAATGCACATTCTTGGTTTTGCAGTGTTCACCTGATTACGCTTATGGTCAGAGTGGTTTTCCTGCTTGGGGAATTCAACCAAACTCAGTACTAGTTTTTGAAATTGAAGTTCTCGGTATAGCTTAATTTATATGTCAAGAGTATAATTCAACTTCTCTATGAAAACATCTTCATGTGTATGGCAAATATTTATATTTTTATACATTCTGTTAAGGGAGACAATGGAATTTCTATCCATAGAAGTTCCAATACCCTGCATTTTTCCAAAAGCTTCAACATAAGGTGGAGTAATAAACTTAAGAAAATTTGTGGTTTGTTTTAGATTGAGGGATGTTTTACTTCAAAATAGAGTTTTTTCAAATCAGGTTATGTTGAGGAGATCGTCCGTGTTTTAGTGCAGTTTTATACAGATCCATGCTGACATTTCAAGGCTTAGTACTTAAAATTTCGAAAATGGCTTAAAGATTTTGAGTAGCAAGTAAACTTTTGAAATGTTTATGAACAACGATATAATCATTTATGCTGTCATCTGTTTTTGAAATTATACATAACAATATAGGAAATGTCTATCATGATGTTTTGCTCATATGAACCTGCGTATTACTGACTGTATGTTGTAATGTTATTGGTTCTAAGCTTGCTTTTTGTATGGTCTTATGCTTATGGGCCTATAGAAACACATCGAGTTCTGAAAAACTTTGATAGTTTCAAGTTAGCTACTTAGCATGGTACAGTTTACTTACTCGCTTGTCATGGCTTCTCATTGAGGAGAATGATTTTTATAAGATTTTTGTTATGCTGCTCCCATCACACGCTGCTAATTGCTGGTTGATTCAGGTTATTCTTTGTTTGTTGTTGAACTGAAAGCTTGATGTTGAAAAAACCCAGCAGAAGAGTAAATGGTTTTGCCAAACCCTAAGTTGTGAATTTCTAAATTTTCATCAGAGGAATATTAGCTCCTGGCTAAATTGCTCCAGTGGAAGCGTATGTTCCAGCCTAAGCCTGACAAATTAAAAATGATTGTACGGCTGCTGTAAGGAAAGGATGGAATCTTCATGCACTTGGGACTAGTAGATTGGTAAATCCTCCAGCAGATGCCTCAGCCCTTCAATCTATGGGCTCTATGAACCTACCGCAACAGCAGTGCGATGGTTGATATAGACTCTGTAAGAGACAATTGATGGTAGGCAGATCGGTAATCCTTGAACAGATGCCTCAGCTAGTCTTCAATCTATGGGCTCCATGAAGCTACTGCAACAGCACTGCGATGGTTGATATAGGTTTCGTAAGAGAGAATTGATGGTATTGTGGCTCTACGAGTAGTCATCCTTCTCTTTCTTTGATACTAATATATCGGCTGTGTGCAACAAAGAAAAAAAATAGCCCATTCACTTGCAATTCCTTGACAAAATGTTATTTTCTAGGCTTTTTTTAGAGCCTATCCACATAAAACTCTCAACATTTATCAGCTTCTCAACATTTATCAACAAATACCATGACAGATTCACACAAATATAAAATACAGCTGCATAATCTTCCAAAACAACGGTGCTAACACTCGTGTAAGCCACCGTTGAAATAAATTTCTGTCAAAAAGCACAGGGCCTGCCTGCATATCACGCCTGTAAGAAAGGATATATATCACGAACAAGATGAATCATGCAAGTCATCACAAAGTCCTGATGAGAGTTGTAATACAAAGTGCACACAACAGATAGAACATTGAAAATATGATATCGAATTCATCATTTTAATGATTCATTGTTAAACTAATCATAAGACAGCTCTCATTGATAGGTAGAAATTGATACATCAGCATTGCCACAACTCTATGGTAAAGGCATGGCTTCCATCACATTGTGCATCACTTTTCTGTTTAGACCACTCTTAACTCAAATCCCTCGCTCCCCCTTCTTGTTGGCCGTAGAGTGCTTGAAGTAGAAGAGGACTCTGCTTCCCTTCATGTCATGAGCTTATTTGTTTTCAACCAGGCTCCAAGCATATATATAGTTGTAGTTATGGGGTTTCTTGTTGACTGACCTCCATAATCCTGCACAAGCCTTGGCTGGCTCAATTGAGGTTGTCACTCCCTTTCCTCTGAGGATTTGAAACTCTACGACTTTGAGGTGTGTTGGGGGCAGTTTACAGTGTTGCTTGTTGAAGTTTTGAAATGTGAAAAGTAGGAGATTTACCATGACAAAGCTTTACATCGCCGTGTTAAATCTATCAATTTTTTGACATGAACTAGTTGTAACTTTTGCGGTGATTATTTTTTGAGGTTTCTATTGCGGCACAGCTACTACTTTGAATCATCACATTACAATTTCAATACAATTTAGTATTTTCTTTCCAAGTTCATATTAACATGATGTGTTCTTGATTACTTTTGAACCTTTGCCAAGTCAAAAACTTCTTTAACTTTGCCATTTTTAGCTGCCATCTCTTTTCGATAGATCATCTTTCGAGTTGAAGATTATGTTAATTCTTGATCAATGTCGTGAAAGCTAGATCTTGCTTTTACATCTTAAAGTATCGTTTGGGCCATGTCACTACCTTTTTAGTTCCACTGTCGAGATCTCTCCATGCTTAGCCTCTTAGTGCCTTATTTTTTCACATTATAATGGAAACTCAAAATCTGAGAAATCACTTCATGGTGCTACCAAGGGCCAGGCCCCCTACAACCTTGTTTGCCAAGTTTGAGAAAGCACTTGGTGGTAGATGGAGGGACATAGAACCTTGTTTGTATAGCCATAGACCTTTAATGTGCGATTGAAACTAGTGAATTTTTAAACTTTTCAAGGCAAGATTGGAGAAAGCCCAATATGCATTTACACCAATTTGAACTCATATGCAAGGCCAAATATGACCTAGTGTTTTGGATAAAATCCTTGAAATGGTTTCAATTTTTCAATACCATTAAAAGTAGGCTTTCTCAAGTGGTATGTCATGAACATAAGGATGGAGACGTCTTTGATAAGTTGTAGCAACTCATTTAAAACGAAAAAGAAGAAGAGTTTCTTTCACAACATTTGAAGATTTTCTTAAAGATATTACAAGAGGCTTCATTGGTTCTCTAGTCATCAAAGTATTTTGGAATTGGACTCCTCAAGAAGTTGCATCTTGCAATTGTTGCACTCCACAGAAGGAGCTTGGATCAAATGTATTTATAGCCTTGCAATTGAAGGAAGTAAAATGTTGAAACTTGAAAGTGTTAATGTTGTAAAGCAAAGAACGAGGCTAGTTCAAATACTTATTTGGAAAGTCGTCATCATTATCTTCCTCTAATTCCTCTGTTGAGGATGCTACCAAAAATATGGAAAGATGAAGAAAAATTAGAAAACCCTCAATGACCATGCAAGCTCTTTCAACTACCATCACATAGACTAGTAACGATGACAAATATTGTCGCATTTGCTATCAAGAGGGCTACCATGCTCATGAATGCCAAAGTTGATGCTATAACAAGTGCAATATGTTGACTCACACAATGTATTGCAACCTATTGAGATTGTGCCAGTCTACCATATGTAACAAAATGCATATGCAACACAACCTCAACCACAAAAAGCACAAGAGTAGCCAACCTAGTTCCATAATAACAATGCAGTTTGTTTGTGCCTCCATCATTAAGCGTGATCACATCAATTTCTATGGACATTGTGGCACCACAACTATTGATCAGTGTGCATTAAAATCACAAATGGTATTCCTATTCTAGTAAGTTACAGTCACGAACCGACAACTAGCTATTGCAAAATTCCAAACTGCTCAAGTTGCCTAATGCGGAATTAGGCCTCCACAAACTATTATCTGTAATGCAATATATATTTGGGATCTAGTAACATGATGTGATATGTATAGCTAATCACATGCAGGGCAACCCAATGGGTGAGGCCAAGAATGTTCAAATTAAATTAAAGATATTCCCTCCTATCTTTATATAGTCGTGATGCAACCACCCAAAGTTCTCAAAGTATATCACATCTTACTTGGTCACTCCTGGTTTTGATCTACCCTTGCTATGCACAATTGGGCCACTAGTATACTCAATATGCATTATCAACTTTTTTTCTTTTATATCTAGACTCATCATACCACTCTTTATGTGTTAGTCCAGCTTGTCACCCTGGAAATGGTCGAACAAATCACCTTTTTGTTGGCATTTTTTTTTTGAAATGCTTCTATTGGAATTAGTTTCTACTCATAATCAATAGTATTCTAGGACATTGACAAGGATGGATACAAATAGAACAAAAACTTCAAAACATAAAAGGAAAATGCTTATTTTATAATAATTGATATAGTCTCCACTATCCACTTGTACTTCAATGCTCTTGCCAAAAATAGTTTTCCTTGAATGAGCTTCTTGCAAACAAATTTCCAATTTAAATTTGGTGCTTAGCACATTTTGTGTTGTTGAGAAAACCAAAATAGATACTGTATGACCAAAGTGAAAATTTCATTGGTGAAGATTTCATTGATGATTGTGACCAAGGTGAAGATATCATTGATGACGGTGGCCAAGGCGATGATTTTACTGATGGCTATTAGACAATCATAGCATTGACCAGTGAACAAATCACGAGTGACACAATGAAAAGGAAAGATTTTGCAATAAACCCATATTTTTCTATCATAACGTCACATGCTAACATATTGAACAATAACCAACTCAAAAACCTTGTTTCTAATCAAGTTGGAAACCACTCTAGTCTTTATATCACAAGCATAAATTTCATATTCAATTCAGTTTATCTCACTATTGCATAACATGCCAAATTTTCAACATAGAATCCCAAGAATTATTGAATATGCTATTACCAAACTTGAATGAAACAAAGCAAACAAACCAAAACTTTTCATAAATTTCAGCAACAATTTCATAAATTTCAGCAACAAATTTGTGAAATCAAGGGTAAGAAAAAGGATCGCAAAACAATCCAACTCATGTTTCCACAAGGTTCAAGTGTAGCTCTAATACAAATTAAGACCCCCAATATCAATTGACGAAGAAACTACACACAATAATACAAGTTGTGGCAAGATCCACCCTAACAAATGATCAGACTCCCCAAGTCAATATCTATCCAAGAATACTACAATAGTTAGAGCATGAAAGCAAGATCAATTGACTGTCGATACAATAGCCCTAGTTTGAAGGAATAAATATATTTTTCCAAACCATACACTAGACATGAGAATTCTCCTTTCAAGATCATTCTTGTCCATTCATGGTTACACTATTCAATATGGACATCATCCACAAACATCCTTGCACGAGGCAGTTCCTTAATCAAATAGGAGCTATAGTCTTATACAAACTAAGGTCCACCTTACAACCAGGCCTAATAGCAGTGATACACTTAGGGACATAACATCCCTACCTCAACACAATCAATGTAAGATCACCTTTTTACCACCTCATTTGCAGCAGTCAGCGAAAATTTTTGCCACCTCATTGGCAACAGTTTCTCAAAAAAACTTCAAAATTAAATTTACAAGAAAAAAAGCTAAAAAATTCCTACGTGAGAGAAGGGATGCCTTCCTTGGCCCTTTGGTCCCTTAATCTCTTATTGGCAAAAGGCAAGGTCAAAAAAGTCTAGTTGTTGGTTTTTCAATGCATAGAGAGCTTTTTGTTGTAACATGCCATGTTACTTTGTGGGCAATCCAATCATTAGCATATACATGTATATCTCCCTTTGACATATGGAGGCAGGGACACATACACACCACGCATATGTGTGTGTGTGTGTGTGTGTGTGTGTTTGAACTAAAGGATGGCAGATAATGAAAAGGGGCGTCAGGAAGAACGAAGTGAAATAGAAATTGATCTCATATATATTGTGGAAGGAGAAGAAGCAGGAGGAGGAGGAGGAGGAGAGGGTGAAAGATGGAAATACGAGCGAGAGCGTTGGGTTTATACAGGTCGCTCTTGAGATCAGCCCGCACGTGGCCCGGCCCTCCATCTGAGAAGACTTACATTCTCGTATTTTTTTTCCACGCTTTTTCTTCTACTTTCTCTCTCTCTTCTTCATCAGTTTTCTCCCTTTTAGCACATCCTTCTGTTTATTTGTTTGTTTGCACTTATTCAAGCAGCAGTATTCGTTGAGTCTGACCTTGGTATTCATTGGAATATGAAAAAAAAACAAGCCCTGTTTGTTACAATGTTCTATCGATTTACAGCTCCCTAGGGTTTATCGATTTTATCGCTGCCTGCCTGCCTGCCTGCCTATTCTGCGCATTCACGTGTGTATGTAAGAATATCTGTTTGTATTCAATTGATGGAGAGGCAGCCAGCCATCAAGGGTGTGCAATGATGGAGACTACTAAACTGGTGGTGGCTGGCCTGATGGACTGAGTAGTTTGTCTATGTATCTTGACAGGGAACCTTTTGAACGATCTTAGAACATATGCAGTGTGTGTGATAAGTGTAGACTAGAAACAAAGTCATGGGGCACTATAGATGGGCAAATACAAGTCTTGATGCTCCTAGTGTGAAGGACTAACATTCTTCAGCGTGATACTGAATCAAATCGCCAGCTAAAAGTCAAGTCAGCAAGCTCGAATGCATCAGTTGGGCATTGCTTGTGTGAAACATCACATGGACATTCTAGCTGTACCGATTTAGGAAGTATTTATCCTACTTTGTTATATATCATATCTAAAATTGACTACGCTCATTAGATACATATACGGTCAAACTGCAAGTGGTTTTATGGTTCTTGGAATTTATTACATCTGAAAGACTAGCTTTTGATTTCAATTGACAAGAAACTGTAAAGCTTTTTGGAGGAAATTTCAGCTGATTCATGTGATCCCATCGAATTTATATGCCAATGAATTACAGGAAGAAAGCCGCTTGTTATTCAGAAAATATCAGCATTTATCTGATCCAACAGAAATCAATCAGAAGGTAATATCTCTTTCTATGTTAACTTTTGTTATAAACTTTTGTTTCACTCAAGCCCATGGTTACCCAAGTTCTCGATGCTCAATTATTCTTTCTGTCTATCTGCTATTAGTACATCAACTTGCATGGATTTTAGTGAGCAAGACAAATCGGGTTCTGTGGACATTCTTTGAAGCTCGGACTTTTGACTCTACCGCCTGAGTTTGTCTTCTTACTTGAAATAGGTCAAGAGCTGTTGTTATATTATTCTATCAATCGCATTTTCTGACTTCTTTGAACGAGACAAAGCACCGTATGCTGGGAATCAGGATAGTTGTGGACTATAACATTTTATGTTTGGGATCAAGTCCTTGCAGGCTACTGAAAAATAAATGTTATCTTTTTTGCAGCTTTTGTTGTTATGTAGTATGTTCCAGAAAGATCTTTCAACTCAGTTATTTCATGCCATGACATGTTGTTAGCATGAATGACTTCGACCGGCCTTCCTGTTATTCTGGCTATGCACAATTGAAGGGCCGGGCCAACACAAGATTTTGGAGTAGAATCATTTTCATGTGGATTACATTACTTCTTTTGATGTAGCTTTTTGAAGGAGAGACTCGCTTCGAGATTGCATGGCACTACAAAATCCCCTACCCACGACTTCACAACCTTGCCACTGGTTCAGTTGCGGAAAAGCCCAGCAAAGTAGTCGGTCCAAGCTATGAGGTAAGACTTATGCTATGTACTGTTTGATTATGTTGTTTCATAATCTTTGTAAATATATTGCTATGTCTTATGACTTGAAGACTCATTTAAGTATTGCATATTTTTTGCTACGTCAGAAGCTTTTTGGCTTCCCCTCAGTTGGGCCGTGCTAATTTCGTCTCTTCTTTGAACTTACATGCTCAATATCAGGCTTCATTATGGCCCAATACAATCAAATATGTTTTGAGTGGTGACACTGATGTTTGAAACTTCCATTATAAGAAGCCCTTTATTTTTGGAAGGTTTCAATTGTTGGAGGCAATGTAGATTGTCAATGCAGATCTTGATCTTTGGCCTTGTTTTCTTCTATTGTACCACTCCCATGTTTGTTGGTAACTGTCCATAGAATGACTAGGAGGCTTGCCATATGAAAAAGGATTGCCTTCTGTTCCCCACCTTCTCATAGGTGCCTAGGTCAATGGTAGATCCACCAACCTACTGACCTACTCGGGTAAGGTTTTTGCCAACCTATGTCATAAATGAATGAGTATTTAATCAATGTATTTGGATCACAACCTAATTTCTAAACCCACTTCACAGATACTCATAGTTTAATACTTATGATTGCGTCACAACTCTCAACTCTCTAACGTCCATAGCATAGTGGTCACATGCATTCTTAATCATGGGGTTAATAAATGACACATTAGATAAACTAGAGATTACACTTTCAACACCCACACCCTGTCAAAATTTGTGATACAAATTCTAAATGAAGGTACTAGTCCTACTAGCACTCACACAAACCAAGCATAGAGAGAATTCAGATCATAGGAGAATTGAGCATGCTTTAGCATAATGGAATTGAATGGAATGGTTGTGGTGGGGCGCTAGCCTTCTTATATAGTTTCTCTAACGATTGATAAAAGCTAATGAGCCTAAAGTAAATAGCAAAATAGCAAAAGCTATCTACTAATAATACTACCTATATATGGTAAGTGCCAAAAATGAAGTTCTAAGTACTAAATAGATCCTAATTTATTTGTAGTGCGCCCGCCTACATGCATAGGCTATAAAAAACGAATTTACTTTAAATAGAATGGCCCCTAAAAATAGCACGTAGGCATGGCCAAACTATCATTAAGGGGTATCAAATAAACATTAATTCCTAACACTCCCCCTTAATGTTTACTTTGTTATCTATTACTCCTAGAAGTTCTCTAAACTTCTGAAATTTTTCTTTGCCAAGACCTTTAATAAAGATATCTGCAACTTGCTCTTCCGTAGGGCAATAGATAAGTTCCACTTCATTACTTTGAATTTTCTCTCTGATGAAGTGTTGTTGTACTTCAATATGCTTTGTCCTGCCTTGAAAAACTGGATTTTTAGCCAATTTAATACAACTCTGATTGTCACATTGAAGTACCGTAGGTGAATCTTGTACCATATGTAGATCATGTAGAATCCTTTGCAACCATATTGCTTCACATGTTGCACTCGTAGTAGCTCGATATTTTGCCTCTGTAGATGATAAAGCAATAGTATGCTGCTTCTTTGAACTCCAAGAGATAGCACCAAAACCAAGACTAAAAACGTAACCTGTAGTAGATCTTCGGTCTTCCGCATCTCCAACCCAATCAGCATCCACATATCCCTGTAACTTCATATCATCCTGTCTACCATGGAGAATACCAAATCTCAAAGTGCCATGGATATATCTGAGTATTCGCTTAGCAGCTTTCCAATGAATCTGCTTAGGCTTAGCCATAAACTGACTAACCATACGCACAACATAAGCAATATCTGGTCTTGTAGTAGTTAGATAGATTAAGCTTCCAACAAGCTTTCTATATAACGTCTCATCTACATCCTGATCTTCCTCAGCTTTAGTAAGCTTACATCCACTATCATATGGTGTAGAAATAGGCTTGATTTGTACTTAGTCCTATAGACCCACTTGCATCCAGTGGCCTTTTTACCTATAGGTAGTTGAACAAGTCTCCAAGTCTTGTTCTTCATGATTGAGTCGTACTCCTCATCCATAGCTTTCCTCCAAATATTCTCTTTTTCAGCCTCTCTGAAAGTAGATGCATCATTGGTCTCTAATAATGTGGCCATATATGCAAAATGTACATCCCCATCTTCATGATGATCCTCCTGTCGAACCTCCTGTCGATTTTGATCTTCATGTTGTTTTGCAAGTCTAGCTGATCTCCTAGTTCCATGCGTACTGGACTCTCCCTGTTCCATAATAACACTATCCTTGATAGTTTCATAGTACCATCTAGGCAATTTTCTAGCTTCTGATGTAGGATGCTTCATGCCTGGTGAAGTAGGAGATGAATAAGTATCCCATATACTTGATCTCTCCTTCCTCTTTCCTATCTCAACCAAAGACACTTTAGATTCTTGAATTGGTGTAGGCGATACATGTGTCAATTCATAACTCATCACATAATATAGGGATTCCTCCATCTTGATCCTTATCAAAATATATCTCAATATCTTTATGAGTTGTCTCCTCATCAAAGATTACATCCCTACTTATGATTATTTTCTTACCCTCCAAGTCATATAACCTGTATCCCTTTTCTTGATTATCATAGCCAAGAAGTAAACACTTGGTCGTCTTAGAATCCAATTTGCTCCTTGAATCCTTAGGTATGTGAGAATAAGCAATATTTCCAAACACTCTCAAATGACTTACATCTGGCTTTCGACCCGTGTAAGCTTCCTCTAGAGTTCAATTCTCTACGCCCTTTGCAGGACTTCGATTCAAAAGATAAACCGCCGTCTTAATTGCTTCACTCCAAAACATGTTTCTCCTTGAATCCTTAGGTATGTGAGAATAAGCAATACTTTCAAACACTCTCAAATGACTTACATCTGGCTTTCGACCTATGTAAGCCTCCTCTGGAGTTCGATTCTAAGCTTCATCAAGTATTGTGAAGGCTTCATCACCTCTGTCAGCATCTTTGGATGACTCTGCAACGTTTGCCTTTTCAGCTTTGTTCTTTATTTTTGGGTTGAATATGCAGAGTGCCCTTTCTTCTTGCAGTGCATACAAGGTATTGCTGGATTGAACCAACATTTGTTGGTTGTATGGCCTGGTTTGTGACAGTGATCACAAGAAGAAGATTGTTGATTCGAGGACTTCGTCTTCTCGAATTTGGGCTTGTTCTTGTTTTTCTTCTTTCCTTTCGTGAAGAGGGCCTTCTCTTGATCACTGCTTCCTTCTCTTTCGTCCCTCATCAGTTTCTCATCAGCGACAAAACTGACTGCGTTGTCGAATGTCATATCTGGTAGACTCAGTATGAGCATTCTCAATGGCTGATAGGACGTCGGTAGAGATTTCATGAAGTACATCAACTGTTGTGGTGTTGGGACTTGGTGCTCCTATCCTGATGCGGTGAGTTGAGCGAAGATCGTTCTGATCTTCTCAACATGCTGATCTAACTGGTTACCATCTCATCGTATGGATTGCAACTGATTGTGAAGATGCATCACTGAAGCTGCGGGTCTCACTTCGTACTTCTGTTTTAATCTTTCTCATGCTGCATGGCTGCTTTCGCAGTCTTCAATCTGCATGAGTAGATCTTCGTTGATGGACGAAACGATGATCGCCATTGCACGCTCATCCTTGATCCATTCAGCTCTCCTCGGGTCTCCCTCTGGAGGCTGCACCTCTAAGAGTTCGGTCACCGACCAGATGTCTTCGCCCTTCAGAAGTGTTTTGATTTTGAATTTCCAGATTCTGTAGTTTGCGCCATCGAGGCTGATTGCTACTCTTGTCTGGATTGTTGTAGCCATATTGTGTTGTCTAGAAAATCACTGCTCAAATATCAGTAGTGATAACCTGTAGGCTTTGATACCATGTCGCGAACAGATTTGTTTTGTTGTCACGAACAATTTTGTTTCTTTTGATTTTTCTTTTGTGCGGAAAACTACAGGAGCCTAGACATGCGACTACACATCACAGAACACATTTTATTCTAGCAATCGAGACAACGAAAAACAAGGAGATGCATGAAAATAGAGCAATGAAATCATCAGTTTGTTTTTAGAGCGAGATCGTTAGTGTCTCGCTTGTTGGCGGCCTAACGCTTTTGCTCTTTCGCTGTGTTCTGCTCGTTGGCAGACTTTCATGCACAGTTGTTTTTGTTTTTAGTCTTTTTCTGCTCTACACACGCACACTCTCTGTGTCTTGCTATTTTCGCTATATTTTCGCTATAT
Organism: Diphasiastrum complanatum; assembly: GCA_029204225.1. Lineage (NCBI taxonomy): Eukaryota > Viridiplantae > Streptophyta > Lycopodiopsida > Lycopodiales > Lycopodiaceae > Diphasiastrum > Diphasiastrum complanatum. Next base: position 43,055 of record MU832921.1, on the reverse strand, counting down.
GTCCTTGATCCAGAAAAAGGAGTTTTATATCTCCACTGTGTGGAGTTTACAAGATAGTTAAAACAAAGAATTACAAGGGTAGTTAACGCTAATCAACTAATCAGTTAACTCTCCGTCGTTGCTATCCATTTCAGCTGGGCGTGAAGTTTTGAGACTTCAAGCCCGTTGAGCTGTCAGCTGGCAGCGCGAAAGATTTTCTTTCGTTTCTTTCGTTCCTTTTGTTCCTTTTCTTTTTGCGTCGCTTTGCAGCTTCTTACGGTCCTACAGCGCTTGGCGGTTTTGCAGTCCTGCAAGCTTGTTTGATTTTCGCGAACGATTCGCGAATTGTTCGTCCTTTGTTCTTCTTGGAGGCACTCGAATCTTTCGCGAATCGTTCGACCTTCGAGTCAAGGTTCGTTGATTTTTGAGTTGCGGCAAAGTTGCAGGAGTTCACCATTTCTGACAAAAATAGCACGCAGGCATGGCCAAACTATCATTAAGGGGTATCAAATAAACATTAATTCCTAACACCCCCCCCTTTAGTGGCTACTTCATGGTCTTAGTACATCTCTTAGCTTTTCAAAATTCTCTCGTGGAAGTGTTTTTGTAAATGTATTGGCTACTTGGGGATTCGTATCACACTATTGTAGCTTGATCTTTCCACTTTATACCTTTTCCAGGATGAGTGCTGGTCAACTTCTATGTCCTTTATCGTTGCATGAAAGACCATATTTTTGCAAGTTGGATGCCAATATGCCTATCAATGTGTTAGCCATACAACGGGTCAAGCGGTTTTGGTGCTTGCCTTGTAATCGACTTCGTTGGCGTTCTCTCCTTGCTTCTTCATGTCACTGCATCTAATCCCAATTGAAAGCCACATCCTACTAGTAGATCGATTGTCTTCTCTATCGCTAGCCCAATTTGCATTTGCATTGCCTTCCAAATTGAGTTCTCCTTGGTTGTTGTGGATTCCTTCATAACCTACTCTAGCTTCCAATATCTCTCTCGAGCACACGTTGCCTTGACGTGCTTGTCTGACCTGGGGTTTGCGCCTGAGAGCGATATTTGGAACTTCAGCTCTATTATTTTTGTTTAAAATGTTTGGCTGCCAATTAACTATCCAACTATTTATATAGGGCACCATCCTTCTCATGTGTTTTGTTATCCTTCACCAAATTCTCTCCAATGTATTTGTAGGATTCGAATCAAGTTATAAGTCTTGCATGTTGAAGCTTCTCAACACTTGTTGAGCATATTAAGATTTTGATATGGATATTTTATGTATTTTTGTCCAATATTTTATGCATTTATATAAGAAACAAATATCTGTCATTTCAAACTCCTCACATATATCTATCTTAAAATTTGCTATCAATTCTCTTTAAGTAGTCCTTGTAATGACAAGATGATCAACTTGTAAGACTAAAAAATTTTCTTGCTATTGGTTTTTTATGTAAATTCTGGCTTGTAATTTACTCATTTTCAAGCTTGTCTTCTTGAAGTACTCATAAACACCACAATACCGTGTTGTACGTGCTTATTTTAGCTTGTACGATGCTTTTCTAAGGTTGTAGACAAGATGCTCCTTACCTTTCTCTTTGAAGCCTTGGAGTTGATCCATGTATTCCTCCTCTTTCAAATAACCATTCAAGAATGCACTCTTCATGCCTACCTACTAGAGGTTTCAACTGAAATATACATCCAATTCAAGCACAACTCTTCTATAAGTATCTTTGCCATGAGTACAAAAGTTTTTTCCTAGTCAATACCTTCTTTTTGTTCATAGACCTCGGTGGAAAAATCTATCTTCAAGACTCATGTGAACTTAAGTGTACAATTAGTGGTGGTAAGTGCAACTTTTTAGACCTTTCTACAAGCCAGGCTAAGAGTATTCATTCATTGACATAATAATGAATGCAATAAAGCTGTATGATTGATTCAGTAAGTAGCATGTTCAAATCAGATGAATCAGAAGCACAAGACAATAACGGATGCAACCGCGTACTCGGAACTAACTCTGAGTATCTGATCGTCTCTGTTTGATGCCCTTCCGCTAATAAGCAGTAAGTGCTTCTAGCAATGTGCTATTATCAATCTTCTGGATTAATAGCTTTTTAAACTAGAAAATGATCAACTATTTATACTAGGTAGGAATGTTGTTTAGGCTTATCCGAAATGACTTTAAAAGACAGCTGTATGGTCGTAGATCCCAATTGTCACTTTGCCATAATGTGTTGTCACTTATCCAATTAGGTTACATGGTAATTACTTGCTAACAATAGTTTGGATAACTCGTGAGCTTCAAAACAAGTGGTAACATGTTTTGTTAACATTCGATAGTTCGAACACCTTCGATAATCTCCGTCGTTGTCGAACACGACTATTAGCCATTCTTGTGTATTTCTGCAGACTGTGAAAAACGTGAGTAAAATTGCAGAAACTGGACAGATGAATGGATTTAGACTAAAAATCGATTATGAGGATAATAATCCAACACCATTGACAACAATATTTTAGGAATTCTAATGGAGGTGCTACTTAGCACTTAGATTGCACAACTTAATAGATTAAAACTTGTATCAATCACAAAATTTTGGCAAAAGTTTACTGAATGATCAGTACAAGACAAAGGACAAGCTTTTCACCATTTTAAGTGGAAAGTACTTATACTTTTCCTAGCACCATTTTAAGTGGAAAATACTTTTACTTTCGCTAGCCTATCTATGGTGGCTAGTAGTAGCCATCCTACTATATGATGATGATAGGCAACTTACCACCGACCTAGTTTACTGACGCCATCATGAAAAGCCAAGTCACTATAGTATATCAAAATTAATGTTTACAATGACTTTGACCATAATGTAATAAATTTTATTCAACAATCCCAGTGCTTGAGTTTCTTCAACTTTCTTGAGAAAGTATATGGCTTTAATACCAACATGCATAACATGAATTTGTGTAAGTAATTCACATTATTCAACTATATATTTATCGTGAAAGTAATTTCTGCTAAAGCTATCATATTTGTGGATGATAAATGAACTCAAAAACAGGTGTTTTATACGAGTTTTGAATGTCACATTAAAATAGGATCACCATCTATTAAACATAGAATTAATCCACAAACACATGTATAAACATTGTAAAACTTAATAACAGGCTTCTTCAACTCTCACTCAAGTTTTATGTAATTTGCAACAACTAAAATTTTGGTTGGAAAGTTAATACTTTGAAGCAATTGTTCTAATTGTAAGTCGACAAAAGAATAGATTGTTGTGATGTCCGTTTGAAAGCTTATAACTTAGCATATGGATCATAGAATTATGTGACATTGTTCAAAGCGGTTGACTATTTCTTGTATTATTCTCAAGATGTTGACTTGGGGATGTGTTTTTGATTGATTTGTATTGGAGCTACTATCCAAAGAAAAGGATGTCAATCAAAGTTTTCCTAGAAATGTTGTTTCAAGGTTTTTCCTTATGTCGTGGCTAATTGACATTGTTTAAGAACTAGTCCTACATGAATGCTTTGTCTTAAAAAATATTGTGGAAGAGTTGTTGCTTAAGTGGTGGTTACATTACTCACATAACATTGTTAAAGAGTTTGTCTTGCATAAACATTTTGTTAGTATGTCCTACTTGTTTATGTTCCTTTACTTCAAAGACGTGCATGCAAGATTTAGCTTGAATGGAAGTTTCTCAACTTGTAGGGTTAGTGCTTTATTGCTTTTGAGATCTTTGGCTTGCAGGTTCCACAAAATTACAATGCAGAAGACTTACATGGATCAAAATCTCAAGCTATGATTTGTGGATTCTCTACGCAAGTATAGGACAAGGTTATTGGAACACATTTTAAAGATAGACTTAGTTCTTTGAAATGTTAAATTTTTTTTTATACAAATCGTTGTTGAGCTCTGTAACCAACTTTAATTGCAACTATGAAGGCCCTTGAGCCCCAAAATCTTTAGGGTTTTTTCATAATAAGTCCATATTGAATGTTTGCACACTCTTTGTGCAAGTATACAAGTTGTAGGAATTGTTGATATGTTTCTTTACACAATCTGCGCAAGTAGTAATTGGATGGTTCAAAGAGCACCTTTGAGACACTAATTTTCTCGGCACATAGTAGTTGTGCATGACGATACACATTTCACTTTATATGGTGGACCTTGTATGTTATGATTCTCAACTTAAATGGATATGTGGTATATGGACAATGCTATGACTGGCATGGTTGCCCTATTGAAGGTACATTTTGTTGAGACAAATTTGAACATGTAGGTGCTCTAATCGTAGATGCTCTTAAGATCACAAGTCTTGTAAGGATGTATTCACTGAGTCTCCTCCTCACCTTCAAAGAATCAATAAAAACTCGGTGCACTGTTCTTTGTATAAAAGTATGAAAGCTACCTCGAAGTATTGAGGGTTACACATCTCATATCCTAATTTGTATTCATGAAACTTCAAAGTGTTAAGTCTAGGTCAGTGCCTTAGCATGAAAAAAAAGAATCTCAATCTCTAATACTATGTAGCCCACTCACAAAGTATTAGACCATCAACTCCATGCATAGCACATACTACATGCTCACCACATTCCTACTCAAGTCATCAACTCCCAAGATTGGGTATTGATACAAGCATGAAGATAGAAGCCTCTTGGAATCTCAAGATGTCTAAGTCAAACTCATTTCAAATCTTTTGATCACAAATATTCGGCATTAAATTAGTTTTAAGCATTTTAGATGATTGTATCAGTTGCTGTACATAGGCTAGCAAGTAGAGGAATAAATAGAAAATGATGTGTGACATGCCTAGCAAAACAACTTGATTGTGTTAAATTTCAAACAACAAACTTTGGTTGCGATCTTGTGCAATTATATGTGTAAACTATCCACCAATCACTTGAACTACTTTGTAACAATATTGTGAAAGCACAAAGCAATAAATAGTTTGAATTATACAACAATTGAAAGTCTATGTAAATTATTGACTACCATTTATACTCTATGTCATCACTGTAATAGCACAAATAAAGAGTCAAATATTGGCTTGAAGCACATTTTACAATAAAAAAATCAATGTTGAAACCCTAGATTTAACATGATTAGATTCAATGCATCTCTACTAACCAATTAGAGTAGGTCCAAATTTGACCTTATTCACTTGCCTAAGTTGCCAAAAATAGTAAATCCACTATTTTTAGGCCTTATCACTTTATAAAGCCTATCTCTCAAGTTGAAAATGCATATTGGCATCTAAATTGCCAAATAAACTCAACATGAAAACACTAAACTAGTTGACAAATTTTCACATCGATCAATCTTTATGGAAAGACTTGCAAGAAACCATTCAATCTGCCCTCATGGTTGGATATACTCCCACTAGCTTCTTAATAAGATTTTTCACTTTTCTTGTGTACCTTTTATCTTTCTTCTACACATATTTTAATCTAGCCATCACTCTTGTAGAATATCTAAATTTTTGGAATTGCTTAAGGAATTCCTCCTGAAGTTGATTCCTGTAGTGATTGTGGTGAGATCCATTTGGTTATACTAGATGCGTGCTTGCTTCTACAACAAACTTGAAAAAATGTGTAGTTTGTCTACCACATTTCCTTCATTGTTAGATATAGCAATTGATTCAAATTGCGATATGTAGCTATCAACATCATCAAAAGAAGTGCCTTTAAAGTAATCATATTTGATCTTTGAACTTGAAGGAAATCATTGAGCAGGTGCCTCCGTCTCTCGTTGTTCAATATTATCAAAAAAATAAATGATCACTTAGACGCTCTCTCAAGCTCCTAGAAAGTGCTTGTTGATAAATGGTCATTTCGAGCCAAATCTTGAAGTTGCTTTTTTTGGTTTACGAAATAGTTCCAATTTTTGGGTTCTTTCTCTATTTTTATTGGCTACGTTTGACATTCATTGTCACTGACATCATTCATTGCAATTGTAAAAATATGTTAGTGATGGAGGATGCACAAATCAAAGATCTAGATCCAAACTATGAACTAGAATTAAGACTAGTTACCAAAACTAGCAAATTTGGCATTTAACTCCACATTAGGCACATAGATTTGATCAAATGAACCAAAGTAAAGTAGAGCAAGCTTCTCATACCTGTAAACAAAAGACAATGATGATAGAAGTGGAAAAACTCGATTTTTCTTGATATTTGGATGGAAATCCCATCATACATTTATACTTTTCAAGATCGGATCTGAGCATATTAGGGCACCTCTGAACTTATCATACCCTAACCCTAGCATCTACCCTAATAGGTCATTGGATCCACCCTAACTTGGGGTCAAGATCTTGAGATCCAAAAACAATGTAAAACATGCTATTTTTAGATCCTAGAATTTCTCTAACCTATCCAAACACATTTTTGCCTCATTTCAAAGATGCTATCACAATGTAACATGAGGAATGAACTTATTGGAAAGCATCCTATGTGATTTGGCACATGTGGCATCTATTTACATGGCCATCTTACCAATTACAATGCATGTGACCAAAATTGGTCAAGCTAGAATTGTGAAATTTCAATATGAATTTTCACAAAATACGTACAATGTTAAAGCTCTTCATTTTATATCACTAAAAATGAGCCCCTAAAAGTTGGCCTTTTTTTACAAACTATCTTCTTGTGCATAATAACTGCTTTCTTTTTTTCTACAAGTAGATATATCTAAAATACTTCATTCCGCTATAGTGGTTTTCATTTATGCTACTTTCGTAGTCTTAAGCTCCTTTGGAATCTTTTTTTTGTGGCTTCGTTGACTTCCTCTCTTTCTTTGGTTTGTGGTCCTTCAACTTGAACTCTTCTTTAACAATAGACATCTTCTCATTATAAAATACAATTCCTTTGTGATCCGTAATAGTGACATCTAGAGAAAGGGCTCCATAATAGTGACATTTGGAGAAAGTTCTCCTATTTTTTACCTTCATTTCAACTCAGATTAGCATTTCTTGGATCACATTTTATTGCCTTTCTATTACTGAGTTATAAGTAAAAAATAAGGAGGATTATGATGCTCGCTTGCTCAATATCAACGGTATCTTATTGAAATTATACCACTCAAAAAAACCCTTTGCATTACAGAGTATAAACCACCCACAACTAAATGCATCTTGTTGTTTAGGACTCTGTCTAGCAAAAATAAATACTAGACCATTTTCATTTCAAATCTATCTAAATAAAATTCTAACTCGTAATACATTCGTCGCTAATGTTGATATCTTGATTGATATTTAAATTCTTGGTCTGGCAACAGATGTGGATGAAGTTGACAATAGAATATAAGAAGTTGTTTATCAAAACATTTGTGATTATTTTCACAAGAATTCATTTTAATGCACAGAGGTTTCACTACCCCATCGTCAATAGTGGCCATGGAGATTATATTTAGACTTCAATGCTGCCTACAAAACAAATATTATTTCATTGATGACCTTTTTGACATTTACCAGAATAAAGCTTGCACTGCAACAAATAAAGCTCAATATAATACTTACTTGAAAACATAAGGAACCATGAATAGATTTGCAGCTGGACTGCATTGTACAAAAATCCTCTTCAAGATATTAATGCTTCATCGTTGTGTCTAGCTTTTGCTCTACAAAAAGACCAGTGATGACGAAAACTTCTTTTCTTCAGTCTTGACTAACTACATATTGCGCCAACACCAGCCCACCATCAACCATGAAATCTGTTACATATTCTATTTTCTTCTTAAGTATGTTACAATCAAAAGCATGAAATCGTATAATATAATCTCTGGAATAGTTAGAGAAAAGTAACCATTGAGGGCATCAATATTCTTACTAATAAATTTTTCATATTCATTATAGTAATTGGATTCAAAAAATTCGTGAGTATGATCATAAGGTGTACTTACTAGAATATTAAATTCATTTATAGTATTCTCATATCACTTGTGGCATTTGTGGAATATCATTTATTACCCCTATGAAGACTATAATATATATCTCTTAATTTGGATAGAAATTTGAAAATCTTCAGGCATAATGGTGACACACCTTGTATGGATCGCAAGCAAGGAGGAATCCTCAAAAAGTTGAGCATAGTAGAAACTGTAAATTGATTGTACCTACCCAGATTCTCTCTAGTGATGTCATCTACCATATGATAGAATGGAGCCTTTGGAATCATAAGCTCCTTTGACCTTTGATACTTTTTTATCTCTCTCATTCAAGAGCTTCTTCTCATCGATGTTCTCCTTCTAGTAGCGAGAGGCCTAAGACTAGAAACTTCACCTTGAATGAGAATGAGAACCTGATTAGCCCTAGACATTGCTTTGTTCTAGCCATAACAAGAATCTAATAGTTGCCTAACACGATCTAAAGATCGTGATGAAAGCTCACAAATCCAAAATGTACAACATGAATATTGGACTTATGCGCAACTAGAAAAATATGTAACTTCTGATAGACGTGCAAAAAAATCAATTATGTGAAAACTAAAAAGAAAGTGTCCAGATTGGGGCCAATGAAATTTATATAGAGTTTATCCCACAAATGTGCAGTCAAATTTGAAATACACATGTTGAATAATCATTCATTAAAATAAATGCATGGACACATGGCATGATAATATTTCTTGGACTCTGATGCGTTAATGACCGCCATCATGAGTGTTCTGACTCGTGTCAGAAATTGAGACTATTCAACACATGCCATGTGTCAAAATATTGGATTTGTGCGCATGTATTGATTTCATTTGTCTCACTGGGCTATAATGTGCACAAAACCAATATCAACATATTAGCAATACTTACCAATACATCAATTTTGACTGTAAAATTGTAGAACATCACATATCTTGAAATCGGGATAAATATAGAAATCACAACAGAATCTTGACAATTGAGGAGCAGTGTAGGGACAATTTGTTGAATGTAGGATCAAAGATCATTTTAGGTGAGATGGTCACGATTTGTTTTCTTGCTTTTTGAACATACATATGTTCCCACGCCTACTGAATCACAAGAGGCCAATTTGCACCATAAAATGAACGAGACTGAGGATGAGCAGCCAGTAAAAGAAGAAGAAGAAACTCACTCTCCTTGAAGTAATCTTCAGAGGATATTCAACAATCCAATGAAAAAAAATGAAACATTGCTGCAAGTGAGGAGCCTCTCTCCAATAACCATCAATGGCATAGAGTACCTTTTTTCCATGACCTTCAGCATGTTCTCCATCTGAGGGAGGACGAACTGCTAAGAATGCTTCTAAAATTGCAGAATAGAGCCAATATATGTGATGACTTAGTGACTGATGACACCTTTGAGAAGCTACGTTCGACAGGACACCACATACGAAACGACATTGGCAAATATTCTGACGGAGCTTCAAAACGTTGGTTCCCAAGGTGAGTTTCTTCGATCCAATAGAGTACAAATTCACTCAATCGAAGGGGCAACAAGGAATCATAAACCTCAATGACACTATGGAAGTCAAGGATGGGACACAATATGCTATTGAGATCGACACTTATGTAGCTAGAGCAAAGGGCATGAGAAAAGTCTAGGAAGTTGATTCCAAGGATGCTTCATTGGCACACTATGTTGGACAGTTCCCTGAGTAATACGTCTACTACCATAGCAGAAAGTATATTCCAAATGGAGATCAAAAGCTACAACCGCATTCCAGACAAGAGATAGTGGGTCTTGTTAGCCTTAGACATATCTTCAATAACCCATACACTCTGTCTGAATTTATTTAGTTCTGCTTGAGTCCTGATAATTCTGTCCTCAATCTCATGTATGAATCCTTAGGTATGAACTCCTCTTGTAACGTGGTTTTGACTACTTGACTAGCTCACCACAGGTCGGAGGCTCAATCCTTGACTTTCTAACTTGCTCTGGGACCTTAGGGAGCATCACCCCTCAGAGTCTTACAGGGCACACTGGGTGCACCCGAGTCAACTTTAACACATGCACTCCAATTATGACTTGTAGAGAGTAGGGCATGGTGTTAGACAATCATATGCATGAGGAATAATATTAATTGTTGGGGGAAGGTGTGAAAACAACGTCCAAAAGGTCAAAGAATGATGAGTCAAATGACTCGGTTGATTCTACTTGATTCTAACTTCGAGGTCGTTAGAATCGATGAGATTGATTACGTAGACAAACACAAAGTCGTTAGATTGTTGATTGTGGAAGCATTAGGTAGTTCGGACAATTCTATACGAAAGCAGTATAAAATAGAATGGCTAATCAGAGAAGCATAGATTCATACTAACATAAATTTGAACACAATAAGGTAATTGGTTCATAAAGCTATAAAATACAAGTCAACTGAAATGGTGAGTACAAAACAATTGCAGTGATAATCGCATACTCGAAACTAACTCTGGCTCTATGGCAGCTTCGATGATTCGAAGATCATTCGAGAGCTTATATTGACTTTTTGTCTGAGTTTAATTGATGTAATAACATCTACAGTATATGCTTCAATTCAATTCGCAATGCTCGATTGATTGACTTGCTTGACAACTGTGATTGACAACCATGATTGTTGGATTGGCATGATTGATAAGTTGTACATTTGTTCAGATATATACAAGTGCATAGACACGCTATGTTATCTGATATGGATCTTGGCGACGATCGTGGCTATCACTATCAAGGTAGATGGTGATCGTGGCTATTGTCATTGTTAAGGTAGTTGCATAGTGTTAAAACTAGCTTATACAAGTAGTATTACGCTAATTAGGCAGTCGACAATTGTCAATTCGGGCTGGAGTCGAATTAGCTGGAGTTGAGGTTGACAAAGCTTTGAATGCTCGATTCGATAGTTATTCGAATCGAACATTTGAGCTTCTGTCGATAGTCGACACTCCTTGAATAATTTGACTATTGAGACTCCTTTGATAGTTTGACTGCGTTGTAGATACTTGTTTGCAATTTTTGTGTTTTTTTTTTTGCAGACTGTGCGACAATGCAAGTAAATGTGCAACAACATAAATGAATCTAGATAAACTATGGGATCTAGGGAGAGAAGGAATAAATGCAACATTAATAGTAACTGCTTTTGAGTTTAGTCAGATGTAAAGTGAATGGAAATTTGGTATATCTTTATTCGATTAAGGTATTTCTCAAAACAATGTAAATTATAAGAAAATGATGTTATCTCATTGTGCAAATTGTTTCATGCAAATACGCAAACAACAAGAAAAGGTGATAAAATGCAAGGATGTAGGCAAACCTACAGAAGATATTGAAGAAGCTTGAATATTGGGTTCAAAGGTCACTAGAAATATCACTGTTCAAATGCATTGTCGTTTGCTCTTTCATTTATTTATTTTGGAGCCACCTTAAAAAACAAAATCACTATATAATTCCAGTCTTCCACCAATACTCTCATGTGGACAACCAAGGAGAGATTGACACCTAAGTATGCAACCTTATAATAGAATGTGCATGTAGGTAGCCAAAGGTATGGATGTTGCATAACACGCCCACCTTTGCAAAATAGGCAATAGAGATTGTGCATGCAAAAAACATGCTCCTTTCCATGAAAGGTGAGCGTATCTTCCCACACATGGTGAGGTGGTGTATCGTGCTTGAGTTGGTCTTGCCCATCCAGGTTAGATTCTCTATAATCCCACAAGTTGATAATAACATCAAGCGTGAAAGGTTGGTGTGCTATGTGTTATCCACACATTGGATGTCATAGTCCATATTCTCAAAAAAAATTCAAAAAGAAAAAGTTTACTTCCAGATTTTTTTTGAGATCTTGGCTAATGTTACGTAGGGACCCTTGGAACTATCTTCATGGGTTGCATTGTCACCAACACCCACCCTACCTCACCTCGACAAAAAGTTGATGTTGGATAAGAATTTTTGTCACCTTAACATTGTCACCTAGGGTAAGAATTTTTGTCCCTCCCCCAAAAAATAATGATGACGAAAAAAGAAAAACAAAAGAAAAAATTTGGTGTTATAAATAGTTGATAGTGCTGAGATACCCATTATGGTACCACATTCTAAAACAAAACTAAAAAACTTTTCCAAATTCTGTTTGTGGATTGCTAGCAAATGTAACGGACTATTTTACAATAGCTTTTGAACTTTCGAACTTTCGAGGTGAATTGCTTGTGGTTGGTAGGAGGTAACAAGTAGCATCATCGTCCTCAATCACATCACCCACTTTCTCTCCGCACAGCTTTCCCCTCCCCCCTCCCCACACTGCACTTGGATCCTCTATTTTCTGTGGTTTTTTTTAAAAGGGTTTAAGATATGATGATGAATGCGTGTGACAATGGCAATTGCAATAGCAAGGGCAAGCTGAAATTAAAAGCCATTTGACAATCAGCCCAAATAGCAGTTACTGCTACTTTGTGTGGTGTGAGGGCAATGTTACTCTACCTTACGAGCAAGCAGCCATTTCCGGTTTCTTGTCTCTTTCTACAGCGCCTTCTTATTTATCTCTTTCTACATTGCATTGCCATCGCATATAACACGATGCATCTTTTCGCAACACCAACGTTTTAGCAGCGCTTTAGTGGCAAATGAACTTTCATATTTATTAATCTGGTCAAAAACGTAAAGCCAAAGAAATGTTGCGCAGTGTTGCTCGAAAGCTTTATTTGTGGATTGGGTTTTAATAATTAGGTCCAGCTGATTGTAAAGTGAGTGCTTTGCAGGCAAGCGTTCCCAGTTTCTTATTGCACGTCATGGCTTTGTACAGAGCGAGAGCAAAGGACGGACGCCGCAACAGGGAGGCGCCAACGGAGAGGAGGGCGTTTCCTTGCTACTAGGTAGTCGTTGATGCGTCTCTCTCTCTCTCTCTCTCTCTCTCTCTCTCTCTCTCTCTATATATATATATATATATATATATATATATATATATAGAGAGAGAGAGAGAGAGGGGGGGGGGGGGGGGCGGAGCACGGAGAGATGTCTACGTTTGTGGCTCCACATAATTGTAGCACCCTGGCATGTCAGGGTGCGCCAGCCAGGGGCTGGCCAAAAGGGCGCAGGCGGGCGCCAGGGCGGACGCACCAGGGGGCAGGCAGCGCCCAGGTGGCGCTGGGCAGGGGCACCAGCGCCAGATGGGTGGCGCCGAGTAGGCCCAGGTGGCACTGGGAACCGGGCAGGTGGCACTGGGTAGCTTCACACCCACCTGCACACATGTGAGTAAGCAGGTGGGTTCAGTTATATATAGGTATTGGTTTATCTCAAAGATTTGCTTATGGGATAAACCCTGGTGCCCGACACGTGGCACTAGGGCAACCAGTTTAAAAAAAAAAAAAAAAAAACCTCCCTGCCTGGCCCACTCTGACGCGTGCGCAGGGTGCTAAAAATAAGAAGAGCCCTACGTTTGTATGGGGTAAAAGGGAAAGGGCTTTGTGCTTGAGGGCAAATGCCTTGCTTGGAACTTTACTTGAAGTATAATGTGTACTTTGCTTGTGCATTATGGCCATAATTCTTTGCTTGATTTGGTTGCGTTGGCAAAATTTTACGAAGGAAGAGGGCTTCACATATGGAGAGAAAATCTCATGGCATGGTCGTTGTTTCTCACACACATCTAAGTATTGGATGGATGTGGAATCTAGTTCTTAGGTGAAAAATTAGCGACATACTAGAGAGAGAGAGAGAGAGAGAGAGAGAGAGAGAGAGAGAGAGAGAGGATGTTGAGGACTTATGTGTCTCACAAACAGTCTCAGTGAGAGGATTAAATTTCTTAAATTGAGTTTTCTTACAATAGTAGAAAACATTCTACTACAAGTTATAGTCCATTTACGTTGATGTACGATTTTGAACCCAGATCTCCTATAAATATGGAAACGAACTTTGTTAAGATCCAGAAAGTTGCAGATTTCCTGCATGATATGCAATAAATGTTGCAAGTGGCATGTGATAGTATTTGTAGTGCTCATGATAAGAGCTAAACATTATGCCGATCTTAAGAGGTCTCCTAGAGATTTTAAAGCTGATGACTAGGTATATCTTTGAATTCCAAAAGATTCTAAGACTATGCGTATGGGAAAGCATTATAAGTTGTCTATCAGATATTGTGGACCATTTCGGATTATAAGAAAAATTAGTTCTTTAGCTTATAAACTTGATCTTCAAGATAAGTCGACTGCTCACCCAGTGTTTTATGTAAGTCGGTAGTGTGAAATGTGCGACAATGGCCCTTTGGATCTGTAGTGCCTTGCCTTTCAAAATAGCGAGTTGCCCTTAGGAAATGCGAAGATGGCAGTTTATAGTCAGCCGCTAAAACTGCCATTGAAACTTGACTCTCACACAAAGCCGAATAATGCGAGAATGCCGACTGGGCTTTAGAATATGACTATAACCTTAAGAACAGCTTGATGAAGGTCCGTGCCTTCTTAAACCAATGACTCTTATAACTTAAAAGAGCAACGACTAGGCACAGCCATATGCCAAATTCATAAGTAGTAAAAGGGCTGCCTTAATGCCACAAAACAAATTTAAGTCGTACCCCACTGAATGCAACTTATGATTAGGCTATACACAACGACAAAGCAAAGGCTTAAGATTTAGCAATAAAAAGCCGAAATCATTAACAAATTGTTGAAACCAGGTCACCACATATTCCCCTCCTCAAGTGTGCAGTGGCTCGCAAACACTGAGAATAGGAACCATTGTCGAAGCTTTGAAGAGAATCTGACTTGCCACAGTCTGCAGCCTTTGACAAGCCAAAGCCTGATTGTACAGTCTTCAACAAATAAAACTTCAACATATAATACTTCCAAAATTCAGCACCATTTGACATTGTTATGAGCATATGCAGAACAGAAAATCAGCTTTAAAAACTTGGCTCTGCATCATTTAAATAATGTGATTTTGGACAGTAGCACCAACAAATCGTTAACTATGAACAGGACATAGAAAGATTAGCATTTGTCAGCAATCTTTAGACAAGATCAGCACATCTTGGACAACACCAAAGCCTTAGAACAAGCTTTTATTTTAGCTTGAAGATCCTGTAAATAGAGAACCAAAACAAAATAGAATAGAACCATCACTTGGAAAAGCATAAATCAAAATTTGCTTACGGAAAACCAAGAGATTATTGGACATAACAACAGAATCTTCAGACTGTACATAACAAGAACTGAACACATTTTACAAACTATAAACAACTTTAAGAACTCTACCAAAAATCGAAAATAGAAAATCAAACGTGAAATGACGAGTCAAGGTGGTCAAAACTCAGATTTCACTCTTCCCCTTCTAAAATACTTGAAGAACCGGAACAATAACCTATGAATATGAAAAATATAAACAAGAATCAAAATAATAACAGAACATCCTATTTGGCATTGCTCCCCAGCAACGGCACCAAAAGTGGTATATGTCATGGCATACCAAAAACAAAATGATTGATATTTGTAGTATAAACGAGTGTCGTTCCTACTAGAGAGCAATAAAAAGGCTAATACTATCATTATTAGTGCAAAACGAGAAATAACTAAGAATGAATGGAGTGGAGAGGAGAAGTGATTGCAAGCTGGTCATCAACAGATGTTTCCACAAGGGGCTGCCAGTACAACCGTATAAAGAAAACAAACACCCAGGAGAAAAATACTGAATACTTCATTATGGTTTTCAGATTCAAATGGGAGTGAACTCAAGAAAGCAAATACTTCGGCAAAAGGGAAAGCCACACAGTGTTTTCGTTATCTTGACAGTAGCTTATCATGAATCTAACTCCTATGATCTGCACAAATCACAAGATTGAAGGCTAGAGACACTTCACTAATCAATTCCAGTCCAAACACTGCATATAGGCACAAACAATATAGTGCCATAAACTTTCTATTACCAAAATGAATCACCATGAAAAGCACAGAAGGTATTCAAGGTAGAAACAAGTTGTGTGTGATTCAGAACACTCAGATTTGCATTATCTGTATTCACCATTTGCAGAGTACAAAGATATATTCATTACAGTCTAGACACTGCAAAGAAGAGGGGTTACTACACCTCTATACAAGAATTTGAGAACACAAAGGTTCTGAATTTGTAGTTAAATAGCAAAAGCAATAAATCTACATTAAAGCACCAACAGAGAAACACAGGCTTCTGTTCTACATTGTGTCTGAATGAATTACAATGGCATAAGACTGGCATAATACAGCCAGAGAGATCTATGCTAGAGAGAGAAGAGGGCTCTGCAACTGCTTCAAGAATGAGAGCAAATCAGTATTTGACATTTGGAACAGAGATTTCACAAGCCAATAGCATACTGCCACAGTAGGATCAACAGTTAGAAAGCAGGGTTGATGTCTCAAGTAAGGAAAAACAGCCAGGTCGAAGATGAATGAGGATCGCTGGCCATCTGCAAACTGCCTTGAATCTGCAGCCAACTTTGGAGTGCACTAGAGGCTGCCATGAATCTGATAGATGGCCACTAATTAGAACAATGCCCTGCATATAAGAAGAGGTGAATGAAGGCTAAATGAAGTGGGCTACCACTAGAAATCATAAGTGCAACCAAATCTGCCTCTGAAACTGCCGTGTAGAAGATCTGTTTGCTTGCCCTCTGAAATGCGCTGGAGGTCCTCATAATTGTTTATAGAAGATGATTTACCAAGAACAATGAGCGCTGGCTGTGTGGAAGGGGTCCTTCATTGCCATGTGTAAGAAATGTGCCATAAAAAATCAGTGCGTTGGAATTGCCTCTTGGAGATGCGATGGCTACTAGGGATCGCTGACCTGCATGAGGAACAACCTCTCTTTGCTGCCCTGAGAAAAAAGAAGTGCGAAGGTGGGCTACAGCCACGAAGGCATACTGCCCTACAGTAATCTGAAGAGAGAGAGAGGTGTGCGATAGTTGCCTCAAGAAATGCGAAGGTGGGAGGCTCTGGCTGAGTGGAGGTGCTCCGAGGTAGGCACTAAAGAATGAACGAGGCTCCGAAAATCCCGAATAGTGCCAAATGTGCGACAATGGCCCTTCAGATCTGTAGTGCCTTGCCATTGAAAATAGCGAGTTGCCCTTAGGAAATGCGATGATGGAGATTTATAGTCAACCGCTAAAACTGCCATTGAAACTTGACTCTCACACAAAGCCGAATAATGCGAGAATGTCGATTGGGCTTTATAATATGACTATAACCTTAAGAACAACTTGACGAAGGTTCGTGCCTTCTTAAACCAATGACTTTTATAACTTAAAAGAGCAACGACTAGGCATAGCCATATGCCAAATTCATAAGTAGTAAAAGGGCTGTCTTAATGCCACAAAACAAATTTAAGTCGTACTCCACTGAATGCAACTTATGATTAGGCTATACACAACGACAAAGCAAAGGCTTAAGATTTAGCAATAAAAAGCCGAAATCATTAACATATTGTTGAAACCAGGTCACCACATCAAGCATCAAGGATTGCAATTAGATTCTATTGCTAGAAAACCAAACAACAATTCTAGCTATTTTGCATCTAATTTGGCAATTGCCTTTGAACACCACAATCAAACTAGCATTTACTGATCCTCATGCCTCTCACATGTGTGAAAAGTATAGTACTATTATCAGGTTCAATTCTACTCAATAGAACCAAAAAACATCACAATAATCAAGAATCTATTTCACTTGTAAGAGCAAAATTGCCAAAATCAACATCAATCTTGATCTCCAAAAAGTGCATGTACAAAATAAGCTCCAAATCCATATCTAATGAGCTCAGATCTTGGCATCAGGGTTATCGTTAGTTAGATATAGACCTAAACCTACCATCTAAGCTCCTAATCTAGGAATCACACCCACTTGGTGGTTGGATTAAGTGTGTCACATGCATTGTCACCAAAATCCCTCTAAATTAACTTACATTTTACATATTTTCATGGTTGAGAGGTTGAAACTCTAGTACAGTCTTATATTGTCTAGAATAATATTACATTGTATATAATTTTCATTCTTCTGATTTTAAGCCCTTTTTGGGCCCTATATTATATATTATGGCCCAATTTTGTTTTTTCTTTTATTAACATAGAAGCGCGGGGAGAGAGAGAGAGAGAGAGAGAGAGAGAGAGAGAGAGAGAGAGAGAGAGAGAGAGAGAGAGAGAGAGAGAGAGAATTGCATGAGGTATTGGTCCGGCCATTACCACATAATTTAGTCCTGAGGTAGCTCGTGGCTCTGCCACTCGTTGCTCGGGTCCTAGATTATCTGTGGTAATGGCCCTCCCAATGGGCATTACCTAATACTTATTGTGAGGCTCATTCAACCATGGCATGTAGACGAGGCTAATTTCTATTCTTGAAGAAAACTTAATCACTTGGCATTAAGATTTTGTTATATCATTTTTCTTTTTTTGAAGGAAAGAAAAAGGGATGCACAATTTTGTAGTTTTTCTTAAGAGCACCTTCCAAGTGCTAGAAGGCGTACGCCAAAATTTGTACCTTTGTGCATTTAAGAAACCTTTTTTTACGCGCATCTTTCGCTCTGAAGGCGTGTCTAAAAAAAAGAGAGCAAAAATAAAGTAAAAAATATTTTCACAATATGAAAGGTCAGTCTCCCCAACCAAGCCCTTGCACCTGGACCAACACACGAAAGAAGACAAGCTCGAATTGCAGTCAACCAAGCCCTTGCACCTGGACCAGCACATGAAAGAAGACGAGCTCGAATTGCATCAGAAGGTGAATCAATGTTGAGTGTAAAGGCTGCTGCTAATAATATTTTCCATTCAATAATAAAAGGGTCAAAGAAGTGGAAGAAACCTTAGAAGAGGAAGCGGTCTTTGAGAGAGATTGCCTTTGATTAAAGGCTGGGAGGGTGGTGCCGTGGGTGGGTCCTGGTGTTGCGAAAGAGGGGGCCATGCAAAGATCAACGCCCCACTTAAGAAGTTATAGCAATCCATCAATATATACACACACATTCGAGGAGCTCTGAGCTAGTGCTAATCACTCCTCTCTTCTGTCTCTCCCTGCTCCTTTGCTGCTTGGCTTGCATCATTGAATGCTACATATTTACATCGCTACTAGTGTTGTGTGTTCTGAAGCTGACGGATTTGTGGGTGAGCTTAATGGTGTCTATGGCAATGTCGGGCAGAAGGAAAAGCCTGGATTTCAGTGGCTTCGTCATTACCTCACAGCAGTTCTTGATCATGTATGCAGATTTTGAGCATGAGATAGTCTTACAGTTTATTTTGTTTACTTCAAAGGCCATTGCAGGTACAAAGAAAAGGGGAGGTGCCAAGAAATGCTCAGTTTATGTTTAAACTGAATGCTGTATTTTTTGAATCGATTAGCAGCAGAGTCTGTTTATTGGCTTATGTTTCAATTGACTGAGCAGAAGATTTTGGTTGTTGTTTTGCAGATCTTGCCTTATGGTCAGTGTTGCTGTGGCACAAGAACTTGCAATCACGCCTCCCCGCGGCTGGAATTCATACGATTCGTTCTCGTGGACTATTACTGAGGATCAGTTTCTTGCCAATGCTCAAATTGTGGCAACCACTCTGAAATCCTCGGGCTATGAAGTAAGATCACCGATTCTGTTTTTCTCACAGCTTTCTTTTCTTTGAGAACTCGTTTGCATTTTTCCTATTCTTTAAGAACTCATTTGCATTTTTTAAACTGGCAAGCATTGATCTAATCAGCCTCTCAGTTCATACTTGCAGTATGTGGTTATAGACTTCCTCTGGTTTCGGATGAGACTACCTGGGGCTTCAGTGACCTCTCCGGGATTCGACATAATTGATGAGTGGGGGCGCCCAGTTCCAGATCCAGTACGATGGCCATCAACAGCTGGTGGAAAAGGCTTTGCTCCCATTGCAGAAAAGGTACATGCCATGGGATTAAAATTTGGGATACATGTGATGCGAGGCATAAGCACTGCTGCCGTAGCCAACAACACGCCTATCCTTGGCGCCCAGGCGAGTGAATTAGAAGCATCACCAATTAAAGATTTCTTCTCCTTTCACCGTGAATGCTAGATACACTTTTAAATTAGTAGGATAAAGCGGATGCGAGCTCTTTTCAAATAATGTTGTGGATGCTAGCTAATTGAATTAGCTACACTTTATAAGGATAAAGCTGCAGCTTGCCTCCAGCCAGAGCTCTCTTCCCAGTACATTGTGAATGGTAGCTACCTTTTGACTTAAATTATAAAAAAATAAAGCTGAAAGCTAATGCTTACCACCAGCTAGAGCTCTCTTCACGTTACATTGTGGATGCTGAGTACACTTTCGAATTAGCTATAAGAATGAAGTTGGTGCTTACCACCAGGCAGAGCTCTCTTCAGTGTTAAAGATAACATGTGAGGCATTTGTTATAAGAATAAAGCTAGTTCTGACAGTGGGTGCATTGATGACAGGGTAGTCCGGAGGGTGCAGGAGGGCGGCCATGGAGTGCTCAGGACATTGCTCTAACCTCACAACCATGCTCTTGGATGCCTGGTTGCTTCGTGAGTGTGAATACTAGCAGCGAAGGAGGCACGGCCTTCATAAACTCCCTATACCAACAATACGCATCGTGGGGAGTAGATTTCGGTATCACGATCTCACAAAACACACACTCTCTCTCTCTCTCTCTCTCTCTCTCTCTCTCTTTTCTTGCTGCCAAGCTTTTTTAGTACAACTTTAAGAAGAACGTTTGTTTGCACTTGAAAATGCATAAAATTGAAAGTAGTAGAGTCCCAAGTGGAGACGGTCGGAAAGTGGCTGAACCCCACCACTCACATAGGCCTTGTGCTCAGGTGTCCTTTTTATTTTGGGACCACCTCCAGGACCATAATGTCCAATCTGTCATTCTCTCTCCTCTCTCCAATGGAATCCACTTTCTTTCTCCTTTCTCTGGTGGAATGCACGTTCTCTCTCCTCTCTCCGGTGGAATGTACATTCTCTCTCCTCTCTCCCGTGGAATGTGCATGTGCTATGTGGCAGCCCGTCATTGGTTGTCCACATCCACATTCCACCACAAACGTAAAATAAATTGCAAAAAAAACGGCCAAAAAAACGAAAAAAAAAAAACTAGTCCACGCGTACGTCCGTACGGCTGTAAAAACGAAAAAACAAAAAAACCTTCGCACAATGGCATTACGTAGGGGAAGGCCCTGCCTGAGGGCCTTCCTTGCTGGTCGGGGCCTGTCCTCGGGCTCCCGCCCTCGGCAAGGGCCCTCCCAACAAGGAAGGCCCTCAGGCAGGGCCTTCCCCCCCACGTAATGCCAAGTCTGAATTTTTTCTTTGTATTGTTGATGCACCTCCAGAGGTGTAATTTGCTTGCACCTCCAAAATTTTGATCCATGATAAAAAAATTCTGATCCACGTTAAAAGTAGCAGCGATTCTGTCCCAAAATTCTCATCCTTCAGTAATATCATCAACGTTCTGTCAAAAATCAATGAGAAATAAAAAAATTCAGACTTGCCATTACGAAGGGGAAGGCCCAGCCCCTCAAGCCTTCCGTGCAGGTCGGGCCCTGCCCTCGGGCTCCCGCCCTCGGGCAAGGGCCCTCCCAGCACGGAAGGACCTCGGGGCAGGGCCTTCCCCCCCCCACATAATTTGATTTTTGATTTTTATGTCTTAGTATAGGATGACTATGAGGAAACATGCTTGGTGCCACACCAATGCCAAGAGGGTATGCATGCAACCTCCTCTTGTAGGACCGTTTTTTCACTTTTTCATGAAGAAAATGGTGCAGCCCCCCTTGAGCATAATCTGTGCATTGGTATATGCACCTTTCAATGATCTTTTTTTACATGCACCTTAGGCTCGGAAGGTGTGTGAAATTCTTTTTACGGCTAAAAAATAGTAAATTGTTTTTCATGTCTGGGAAGATCCACATCCTCGGCCATTCCACGCCTTCTGCCTTGGGCTACCGCCCTCGATCGAAGACCCTTCCCCGGCAAAACGGCCTTTGACCTTCCCCCCTCATGTGATGGTGGTGGGAGCTAGGTTTCATTCGGTAACTTGGCTACATTTACTCATAGGAAAGAATTACATTGTCACGTTTTTCTACAAGGCTCTCCAAGTTTTTGGGCAAAGACCACAATGGATCCACAGTTCAATTGTGATTTTGATTTTTAGTTTAAAGAGTTTGTAGTACATGAAGGGTGCCTTCTTGGTGCAACATCAACACTAGAAGGTTATGCATGTGAACTCCTCTAGTGACAATGTGACTAGGTTTTGTTTGGCAACTTGACTCCAACGATGCATAAAAAAATCAAATTGCTACTATGTATATGGCAAATATGCTTTCGAGCCCCGTTGGACCCTCTAAAAATTTCAAGTACCCTATCTGCGCTTGAAACCGATATCAGGTGCCTATATATATATATATATATATATATATATATATATTTTGAAAAAGAATTTTTTTAGTGTTTAGTATTTTCTTTTTAAGATTAAAAAAAAAGTTTGAAAAAAATAAAGATAACGTTCGCTGCTCGGAATTCACACATTTTGGAACGTGGTCGGATGCAGCGGAACGCATTCCGCTGCATCTATGGTATATGACATCTATCAAGAGGTTGACAATTACAGAAAGTAGTAATTGACCATGCTCGTCTGCTACTTCATGTGACCTTCAACTCCAACCACATTAGTTGGCTAGTTCTTGTGATTGCAACCCCTCAACAACTTCTTGATGTAGCTATCAATGTAGACAACGTTTGAGATCGTAAAACAAAGTTACCATGAATTTTACTTAAGTTTATGTCCTTTTTTATATTTGACTATGGATTGGAGATTTTGAATCTCATGTGATGTGCAAAAAACAATGAAAAAAAGTACAAAAATTTATGCACTAAAGGTGACACGCTCAAAGAGTCTAATAAGAGAGAGAGAGAGAGAGAGAGAGAGAGAGAGAGAGAGAGAATCTCACATGGCACATCTTTTTAGTTTTTCAAGATGTGTAACCTACATATATAGGTGAATGACAATTGTACAAAAATATAATACACAATAACAAAAAATTACTATTATCACATGGAAAGAATGTGTTTGCTACATCCCATAATTTATGAGCTTTTGATGGCTATGTGTTATCATGATTCTAATTCTCTTTGATCTCAAAGCTTCTTGTATAGCATGTTGTTGTCATTGCACTTCACTTATCTATGACATAGGCCGTTTGTCTTGCCACAATTTGACACCCCAAAAGCTTGTTATGCTCGCTCAAGTGCTCAACCCGCTCAAGTGCTCAACCCACTTGAGTGCTTAAGAAGGTTGAAGTTGATATACGTGGCCTGCCGTGATTGGACTAGAGATAGCCCAAGATAATGGGCCCAAGAGCTAATGTCCACCATTGTTGCAAACTTGTCCACCGGTTTGTGAGTTGAGGGGGGTGTTCATCCCAAAAGCATTGACATTGCAAAGCTGAAATACAATGATAAGTAGCACAATCAGAGCTGGTCCTAGTTCATATGATGACAACAATATAAGGAAATATAATGAGAGAAATGGCAAGTAAAGCTCCTAGATCACATAATAATGAGAGGAAATGGGCCATGACGCGCGATCACCTTTTTGCAAGCACCATAGAAGGTCTTAATTCTGTCTTAAAAGGTATCATTTTATGATAAAACATTCAAATTGTTCATATTTGAATTGTTCATGGATTAATTATTTTTCTGGTGTTTCTTTGAACTGCAAAACCGGTCCCTGCCGATGGGCACTGAGGTGACCACTGACTCCTGCTGCGTGTTGGGAAGTGGGCCCATCGCTTTGGGCATACTAATTAGTAATAAGGTACGTCGGTGGCTGGAGCCTGGAGCTACCTACGTGCCACCTACAGATGGGAATGTGTGACCCAGTACAGATTGATTGATCAACCCACTTTGTCACGCGCTTTGGGTTGGACTGGGTGGGCCGTGGGTGATGAAAGCCCAGATGATGCATCGCAGAACGCACCAATTCAAAAGCGGTTTAGACCAGCCACCAAATTCTTGATACAAGTGCAGCAAACTGCTTTTGTGACTTGCATCTTGGGCTTCCCATAGTGGACTGTGGGCTCATCTGGTTCCACCCAGGAATCCGGGAGCTTGTCAGGGTGCGCTGGGTTTTCCGGCGGTTCCAATGCAATAGGCAATAGGCCTTGGAAGCACTTTCTCGCATGTCAGGGCTAGGCCATTAAATGGTCACCACATGGCAATCATTTATTGGCTCAAAGTCTCTCATAATTTCACACTTGTCCCTACAAGTTTCCTATAGCTACAACAATAACTCTTTACATTGTTACAAGTACTGGTTCGTATGACGTTCTTGCAAGTACAATCTTCACAAGAGCGAATCATAGATGGTTCCTCTCTTGCACTACAGTCTACTACTTGAGGGTGTATTTGTGATTCACTTATATATTCATGTCTGCTAAATGGTTGTCTTTTCTTATGCGATAAAACAAAAGCCTTGCCACATGTTTATTGGTGTTTTGTTGAAATTGGTGACCCAAGCTTTGTGGTGAACTTTGGCTCAATTGAGTCGAACAGCCGGCCTGCGAACAATGCCTTTTAGATTCAAGGGTTGTAATGCTTAGTAGCACTTGTGGGGCCTTTTTTTTTTTGTTGCATAACTTCTGGCGATAACCTCCTTATGGCAATCGACTCCTCTTGCTAACGTCATGGTCCTATTGAAACCTAGTTACATTGGGGTAACGAGGCTTTTTACACATAAAAACAACCACAAGTGCTACTATGTGTTCATCAAAGCCAATATAACATAAGAATGAAAGCAACATCTATTTTGACAAAAAAAAAGGAATACGACGTTGACTTCCAAAAAACCAACTACCTTTTTTCGTTGTAGGAAATCTCATGTTTTGTGAAACATTTCCTGAATTCTCAATCTTATGTTTTAGAATGCATAGGATTTGTTAAGCTCAGTAACATAATTAAAGATATCATAAAATATTTGAAATTGTAAAGTTCTATCTTATGAGTGCCTGGATGTTGCAAAATACTAGCCAATACACACTTCAAGCTAAAATTTCTGGATGGAGTGGGGTGAGGCTTGAGAAAATAATTGATATGGAGAGTCTTTGGAAAATCTTGAAATTTGTAGATAACAAGCTAATTTAGGTCAATTTATATTCTTAAGTTGCAACATTCTAGCCATTTGTAATTAATGAAAAAATTTAGCAGTTGGAGGTTTATTGATATTTGATCATATATGCCTCTAAAACATTGTTTCAAGAGATATCGATCCTATTTATAGAAATTGTGTCATACTAGGACTCAATGTATCCGTTGGCTTTTCATTGTAGATTTTCATTTATATCTTGGATGTCTCTTGGATTCTTGGGATGAGCTTTTGAGGTCACTAATAAATACATTCATGTCGTCTATTGAAATAGTCTTTGTAGGAAGTTAATAAAAGTAGCAACTTGCTTCCTACTTTCTCATGGCTGTACCGTTACTAACTATAGGTCAAATGCAGTGAAACACGACTGTGTTTTTGGGGCTGACGACTTAAGCTTAGATGAGATCACAGCTGTGTCCCAGGTACCATGCTCCTTAATTCTCAACTATATTTGAAAATTCAGTCTAGTCTTGGTAATGTTGGATTACATTCACAGTTTAGTGACTTTGTTTTGTAGGCTATTGCGAACACTAGTCGACCTATAGTTTATTCACTTTCTCCTGGGGTACGTGCAACTCCTTCTATGGGTAGCGCTGTTAATGAGCTTGTTCATATGTATCGAGTGACAAGCGATGACTGGGACACATGGGGTGATGTTGCACTACATTTTGATGTTGCAAGGTCTGTTATTGATAATTTTGCTTAAATTGAGAACTATTAGTACTTTGACAAATGTGTTGCAACTTTTTATCCTAGCATGCAGTGTTGGCATGGAGGAATGCCTTTGTTTCCTCATTGTTGTTCTTGAATGTAGAAATTTGCCTTCAATTTGTGCATTATCTTTTGTTTTTCTGATTGAAAATGCTTGAATGACAGGGACTTTGCTGCTGCAGGTCTTATAGGTGCTCAGGGATTGCAAGATGGTTATTCTTGGCCAGATTTGGATATGTTACCACTAGGTTGGCTCACAGATCCGGGTGCAAACAAGGGTCCACACCGCCCAACCAACCTCTCTCCTGATGAACAGAAATCCCAGGTGAGATTTTTTCTTTTGTTGAAATAATTCAACTTGAATCCTAGTTTTTTGTGTGTTATCGACACTTTTTGAGCTAACAAATAAGGAGGAATGCCCAAAGTGTAGTTGTTATCACACATGCCTGCTATACCTGCTTGTACCCTGTTGCACTTTAAAAAATATGCCTAAATCTTTCAGAAAACTCTCAAACACGTAAATTCCTGGTTTTTGAGTACAACGTCCATGTATTATTTTGTTGCTGTATAACAAGCTGGATTTGTACTGCAATAAATGTAGTGTAACAGGTTGGTATGGACTGTCCTTCACGTGTGAGCAGAAAAAGAGATCGATTAATTCTGATTTTTGCACTTTTCCAGCACTTTTTGAGTGTAAAACGCACCATCAATGGATGTACATCTCGGGTGACATGTATCTCTGTATGTCGCTGTGTGTGGGGCTCAGATTCACACGTGTGAACCCCAGAAGTTCTGAAATTTCATCAAAAGATGCGCTTTGCTGCCAAAACACTCAAACATGCAACTAGATTCCCTCTCACAAGGATGCAAGCTTCTCTCTTCTTGTTCAAAACATGGTTTCCTATCTCTTCTCTTTGCTAGACTGCCTATTCTATGATAGGCTTCACAGTTGTAATTTAACTATGGAAGTAACACTCTAACCCCTGCTACACAAGGACATTCTCGGTTGCATATGGTTGGTTGACTTTGATTATTTGATGTAAAAATAGAAAGAGCATACATGAAAACCCTAGATTGCACAAATTGAAGGAGAAAACCCATTGTAATTGAAAAAGAGAGTACAAAACAAAATACTTATTCATGTGGAAAAGGGGCTGAACCACATGTGTGAGAAGACTCCACATGCAACTTTCTACCTTGTGGGTGGGTTGTGCCACTAATTTATATTCTATCTTGATCCACGAGTTACTGTAAGTGCTTATGGGATAACTAGAAGAATGCAGCATGTGCGTATGTATCTATTGATGCATGTCACTACATGTGCCCCACATGCATTAAGTACTAACTAGAGTTTAACACCAATCAAGCACTTCAAACTCCTCAATCTAATGACACTGAATTTATTAGGGGCCTTTACATGGGCCCCTGATAAATTCTGGATTGTCCTCTGACAGGCAGGACATTGCTACATCGATATCAGTTCCTTTCTGCCTGATGTCATGACCCCAACCCCAAAATGAGAACTCTATAGCCCTCTTTTACTTGCATTCCTCTTTAGATATAACCTCGTACCGACACAAATGCAGAGTTAAGAGGATGAGTTGCCTATCCATTTCAGACATCGGGACCAAAGACACCATTGTTAGGTACTGAAACCTATGGTACTGAGAGCTTTTAGATGGCTTCATGGACTCGCACACGCCCTCTGCAATGTATGAGACCCAGATGCCTTTTCAGTCACTCACCTCATGATATGGCATGATGGCTATCATGTAGTCAGACTGGTTATTAACTGCAGTTCTTTGGATAGCGGGAGCCCTTGTTATGAGTTCTCTTAGTTCATCATCTTTGTGTCTTTCATTCTTTGTATTTAGTTCAAACCTGAAATGCATTCTTTTTAGTCTATGTACCATTGGTACTCTTTTTAGTCTGATGAACCATTGGTACCTCACAGGCGTTAATGAAGCCCTCTCTCTCTCTCTCTCTCTCTCTCTCTCTCTCTCTCTCTCTCTCTCTCTCTCTCTCTCTCTCTCTCTCTCTCTCTCCTACTCTTTGGCATAGTTTTATGCACACTTGATGGTAGTACCAAAACTTTCGTTCTATTAATCGCCAAAAGTTATTATGATCTATTGTTTTTCCTTTAAATTATACAGTTTGTCTTAATCATTTTTGCAGGACTGAATTCTGTTATTTCAAATGAGTTTTTTATACCCAATAATTACACTAAGTTTTTGTGTTTTTAAGGCCTGAAAAAAATCTCAAGAAAGAACACTTTATGATAGCAACCTGGTAAAAAATTTCCAGTAGGTACGCAACACGAATGTTATACTCATTCTGTATGAGAGAGAGAGAGAAAGAGAGAGAGAATCTGAAAAATTTTCATGGCAGATCACACTTTGGGCAATGGCCAAGTCGCCTCTGATGTATGGCGGTGATTTGAGGCAGATTGATCAAGATACATTAGACCTTATAACAAACCCAGTGATGTTGAATATCAATGCCTACAGTTTCGGGAATGCCGAGGTGTGCACTAACTGTTTTCTGTTTGTTCAAATGCCAAAATTGACCGTTTGTTCAAATGCCAGAATTGAACTTGCAGAGCTTTGACTTCAAAAAATAGCTCTTTTACAAACATATGATATATTCTGATGGAAAATTTATACGCTATCAGGTGGGTGTAGGTCTAAATTCAGAAATGTAATGAGCCTATGCTTTTGGACGTACTGATTGTAGATTGCTGCTGGGCCTTTGCTGGGAAGTCAAGCTTTACCTGTATTAAGCTTAGCTGCGTGTAGTGAAACAAAAGGGGCGAGCTGGGCTGTTAAAAAGTCCAGCATACCAGGAGCGTATGATCAGCTTTGCTGGACTATACCTACAGCCAGCATTGCACAAACAAATTCTGAGGGTTGCTTAAATTGGACTATGTCGAGCTTGTCTTCAATTTCGTAAGAGATTCTATTAAAGGTCTTACAGTCTTTAGTTCTTCGGCATAGGCACATGTCTATTCGATAGAAGTCAAACAGATCCAAAGGTTTTTTGGACAATTCAAATCATCTTAGCAACAAACAATTTCAAAATTTTAAACAAAACGTGAGAAAAATTAAAATTTTAAGGTTGAATGAGAATTTGATTTAAATCAGTTTGGAGGGATTCAAATTGCAACTTTTTGTTACTATAGTCTCAGAAAGTCGTTTTCCTGTTCGGTTCTTTTTGCTTCAGAATTCGACATTCTATTATACTGAAAAGTGATCTTTATATTGTTTCTATGACCTTGAATTCCAACTATGAGATCCGAGAAATAAGCCTCAATTGAAGGGTTTGGGATTTTCTCAATCACATCTTAAAAATTAGTTAGTATATATATAGTACTCAAGAATTTGACGTTCTTGTTTGTAGAGGCACTTGGCAGCAAGCAATGGACTCTAAGAATAATATTGGACATTTGGGAAATGCTCATGTGTGGTCGTATGACGCTGGAAACATGTGCCTGGACTCCCTCGATTATCGCTCAAATTTAGGTATCCTTCACCTGTCAAACCTCGAGGCACATGCCGGCATCATGACTAGTGGGCAGTTTTTGCCGTGCTCCAAACAAAAGAGTCAGGTATTTCTGGAAGTTTCACAGCTCTAGTCAGTTATATGTGACCCTACGTCTCATTTCACGTATCCTTTTGTAACGCATTTGTGGACAACAGACATGGCAGTTGACATCAGAAGGGAAGCTCACGAGTCCAAGCACTGGGTTATGTGCGACAGTTGATGCGCAAGTAAATGTGAAACGTGTTTGGGCTGCTCGTGGATCAGATGGTAACTTAATTTTAGTGACTAAGTTCGACACCATAGCAGCACGTTAGTAGTTAGGATCCAGAAGACAACATGGAAAAATAGAGGAATTTGTTTTGAAAATTAAGCATCCGATTGTCGTTTTCATCCATTGCAAAGTTTAATATTTTCGGATAAGTTTTCATAAGGAATTGTCTTGGTAAATGTTTTCTTATACAAAATTATTTTGTTGCAGGTGAGTTCTATGTAGCTTTCTTTAATCTTGGCATGAACTCATCCTCGATCACACTGTCAGTGGATGAGCTTACTCGAAGTCAAAATGTGAATGTTACAAGTGGAAGTGGACAGCCGTCTGCATCTACTGCTGCTCCATCGAGTGAATCTAGTTGGCAGTGTACAGGAACAGACGTCTGGAACAACCAAATAGTGAATGTATTTGCTCAATCATTGTCAGCAATAGTACCTTCACATGGTTGTGTACTATACTCTCTCACGTGTACAATTAGTAATTGATTTAGAACACATTTGGTGGCTGGTGATTTTTTTAAATTGATAGTCACTCCCTAGAAGATCAAATATCAATTGATAAAGAGCTAAAATATTGATCCATAAAGAACTAAAAGTTTACAAATATCTTATTTGTTGCTTGTGAGCATGGCAGCAAACTGGCTGTTCATGACAAGCTATGATTATGCTGAAAATATATACTAAGTCGATATAAAAATCTTCTCTCTAATACCTTTGGAGTATGGAGGGACATATTATCTTTTGTACTTGCACAAGCTGACCAATGCAATTTGAATAAAAAAAATTTCTTATTGGTTATCCTCCCGAGTCCCATACGTATCATGGCAGCTACATCCTCTAGGTTTGGTTTTTCTTGGGCCAGCTAAGGTGATGATATGTATTATTCCTTACGTTGCGATGAGGAAGTAGGGACTGGCTTTGCTAAGCTTCATCATGGGTGACTCTGCGTTACACCTTCAACTAAGGATAGATACTTAGCACACTTAGAAACTTAGTACAAAATGCATGAAGGCTAATGTGAATGTATCTTGATGCATGTGAGCTAGACCTACTCTTGGGTGTTGATAATGCAAGTATGGAAGTTGTAGCATATCGTTCATCAACTCCATGCATAGATGAACGATATGCTACAACTTCCATACTTGCATTTACTTTGTGGGTGGATTCCATTGAGTTTAAGATTGCATATCTCTTTGTCAACACAAGCGCACACACTTGCACTTGCACGTTCGCTTGTGTGCGCGCATGCACCCACGCAAATTACTCCACAAGGTTCTCAAACTAGGACTAGTGAGCTAAATCCTTAATGTTTCATTCCATCCCATCCCTCTCACCGCAATGCTAAGGAAGACTCTAACATATGGGATGGGGGGGGGGGGATAGAGTCACTTTGGTCACTCGGTGTTGTAAAGCTGACTCAGGTGCACCAAGGTGCCCTGTAAGACTCTAAGAGGTGACACTCCTTAAAGGTCCCAGACCGAGTTAGGAAGTCAAGGACTGAGCCTTCGACTTGTGGTGAGCCAGCCAAGTAGTCACAAGTCATGAGCTAGCTTTGGAGCTCGAGTCATGGCCTAGTCAGGAGCCAAGTTAATTTTGCCGCCGGGACGGCTCTCGGGACCCATGTCTGGGAGCCAGACTGATTTTGCCAAGCTTGCCAGGCTTAATCAGCAAAATAAAAACTAAGTCCAGAAAAGCGTGCTTTACCAGAAAGCACTAAATTCCAGGACAGAGGGGGCGCACCGAATCACACCAAAACTATAGGGGGAGTCCGACAGACAGAAACTTGGGCAGTTCATAGAAATTTGATTTGTTCCGGTGAAGCACTTGTTCTCTCGCGTGGAATCGATATCGGCTCTTCCAAAATGCTCCGCCTTATGAAAATGTTCTGAATGAACAATTATCTCAAAAGAAAAAATTTCATCATTACAGTGTTTAAATAAGGTGAGAGACTGTAATAATTGCCCTCGTATACGTTTTTCAATGATGTCTATTTAATATTTGTTTAGTATTTGTTTAATGATGATTCGGAGAGGCTAGTGATAGACTATTTAATGTATTCCGGCACAGGTACAAATTTTAGGGTCAAGGCTAACGATGATTCGAAGAATCTAGTGATAGACTATTCAATGTATTCCGACGGAGGTACAAATTTGTCTCACTCTGATTGGTGGATGGCTCTTCAATTCATTATTTGACAAATGTATGGCTGTGATCAACAGAAATAGGTTATAAATATGGGTACCACTTTCCATATTTCGATTTCGTGATCTTTTATTTTGAACTCTCTCATCATTTTGTTTTCTTTCTTTCTCGCGATATCATATTGATGCGCGCCTTCACATGCAGTGCATGATCGGATTCATTCAGGCGCGTTGAAGCGATATCAGCCTCTTCTGATGTGTGCTCGTGGAAAATTTTAGTCTCGTCAAAACGATATTGGATCAACGCGCGCACTGTTGTTCAGTACTCGACCGAAATCATTCAATGGCGTTGAACCGATATCAGGTTCAATATGGCTAGTTTTTCCATGTCCTCAGATATCAAACTTCTGGATTTTTTGAATGCCAGCAACATTCCATTTGAGAAATTAGAGTATTTTTTCAGTATTTTTTTTGCTCCCTTCGATATCGATAAGCTAGTTTATGAGAATCGTTATAATTTAATTTCTCTTCCTGACAATTTTTCTCAGATTATTAGTACTCCTCTTCAGGATATAGATAGTTTTTGTTTAGTTCATTTTCAGGACCTTGTGCATTCCTAACCATTCCCTAAGCACAAACACAATAGAGAGTACTCTAACCTGCATGACCATTTCAAAAGAAATATATATTGTGGTATCCACAAAAGAATATGTCGCCTTCTAATCAAAGGAATGGCTTTTGTCTTTTATGTATCTGCTGAAATTCCAAATGATGAGTCTGTTGAATCTTCTATTGTTTCATTGATTGAAGCATCTGAATCTGCTCCAGTTGATGTAGATGATGTAGATACCGATATAGGGGTTGAAGCTGAAGCATCTATGGCTTCAGATATCATAAAACTCTCCCTCGTTCTATAATCCTCTCTGATTCTCTTCCATCTGCATCTCCTGTTAATCAATTAACTCTACTCGATATTTGCTTATATTTTATAAATAATGAGAGAGATATTTCATTTAATGATATAGAAGAGAGGATGAAATCCTCTCAATTTTTGCACGAAATTTATTAGAATTTTTCGACATTGTTGATTACACATATGATGACCTTGAAAGTGAGATAGATTATGATAAAGATGGCAATTGGAAATCTGGCAATGAGGCCTTGGAGGCCATGATTAAAAAATCTAAAGCCTATGAAAAAACTTTGCCTACAAAGAGGAGGATTTTTTGGAATTCCAAAAAAAATATCCTCCAAGGACTCCGTATATCCCCTCCGGAAATGTAGAGGCCATTGGAGGACATGACATTAGCAAAGCAAACGTCGTTGAATACGATGATTATGATCGGGTACGTTGATATTATATTGGTATTGATATTGTTCAGTTTTTTTATTTCAAACACTGTGTTAAAGTATGAGTTTGCAATGTTATGTATCATTCTAAATTTACTTTCTTTACTCGTTTACAAGATGCTATTGAAATAGATGCCTTTGGTATGAGACATGGAGGCGTCCAAGGTGTATCAGCCGAGAGAAAAGATGTGTCTCTATCTCATTATTTGAAAAACTTTCAAAATAATGAGATTTGTATATATCATTCATCTTTTAATCCATATGCAACCACTGTCATTGTGGCCATCAAATCATTATCAGTTTGTTTAGGAGGCCATAAATACGAAGAGGAACATATAAAATAATTTTTGTGAAAAGGGATTTGGCAATTAAAATATTGGGTTATACTCCCAATGAGATTACAAAAAGATCATTTGCAATGGCCCTTTATTCGGGTTATATTGATATGAGCAAAAGGAAAAATTTAGAATTTTTGGATTCATATGAAAGGAGATTATTCCTTCATGGCAATACCATCCGTCTGAATCTTGAAGAGGATGATGATGATAATTAAACAATTTTTTGTAATAGATTTTTGATATATTATAAAGATCTCTCTTTTGTAATGATTTTGAATGCCTTTCGAAAAATCGTAACATTTGGTGAGTTTTTTGCTTGATATCTAAATTGTGCTCTTCTGTAAAACCACTGAAAAAGTTGAACTAAATATTTATTTGTTGAATTGTGTCCTCCATGATTTGTAGCTCTATGAAATGCTTGTGAAAAAAATGGATCTTGAATAGATCCAAACTCCCGAAATACTTTGGCTAAGATCTTTGCACAACAAGGTACAAAAGCTAGAAATGGCAAAGCATCCTAATGCTACCTTTGATACACATGAACTTGACAAAGCATTCAAGAGACAAAAGAAACTAATAAAAGGTACTGATGGTAGCCAAAAACAATAGCATACCAGCCCTACAATAGCAGCCTACCACTTTTGGTAACCTCTTAAGATCATACACAAAAGCTTGAAGACAATACACAAAGCAATGCTCTCAATGGAGGAAGAAACTGTGACAATGATCTATTGATCTCTCTCAACAATACAATAAGTTTCTCCAACCTGTTCTCCACGAATTTCAGCCTAATATAGGTGAGAGAGATGACTCTCTCTCCTCTCTCTAGAACTTAGGACCCAATTTTAGGGCACCAGTAGCCTAAAATAGCCAATTTTGGCCTATATGTCCAAATAACATGATTTTGGTGTCATTTCGAAGGTCCTGAAGTTTGGGACTTCTTTAATATGAAATATATACTAAAATAAAAGTATCTAGGCGTCTTTCACATGTGTGAAAGGTTAGATCCAAAACTATGTACAAAAATTGCCAATTTAGGCCTCAAAGTAGCTAGGAAATGTTGACAATTTTCACACTCCCTCTTCAACATTGGATGCTAGTTTTAATATAGATCTTGAACACATTCCAAGATTAGATCTATGCTTATAATACAGGTCCTTTCTCAATGGTTTGGTGAAGATATCAACCACACACTCCAATGAAGAGACATGTTGAAGCTCCACCTCTTTGGCAATGACTTGATCCCTGACAAAGTGATGAGCAATCTCAATGTGCTTGCTTCTAGCATGGAAAACTGGATTGGTTGCCAAGCTTTGGGTTGAAAGGTTGTCACAATAGATGATCGGTGTCTTCTTAGAATCCAGCAAGTGAAGATCCAATAGCATCCTCTTTATCCAAAGCATCTCCTTGGTGCATGTTGTCAATGCCTTGTACTCCGCCTCGATGGAAGATAGAGAGATAGTAGGTTGCTTCTTTGATAGCCATGAGATAGCTCCCTCTCCAAGATATATTGTAAAGGCACTTGTTGACTTCCTATCCATTTGATCACCTGCAAAATCTGAATCTGAGAAACCACAAAGGTTAGGTGAAGATCCTTCATACAAGATGCCAAAATCTCTAGATCTTGAGAGGTATCTTAGTACTCTCTTTCCTAGCTTTCAATGAGCCTCACTAGAATCTTGCATGAATTGACTTAGTTTACCAACCACATAGCTTAGATCAAGTCTTGTGATGGTTAACCAAATAAGAGATCCTTTGAGCTTTCTATAGAGAGTAATGTCCTTGAAGGATCTTTTATTAACTCTTATAGATAGCTTTACATTTGATTCCATAGGAGTAGAAACTACTTTTCAATTTTCCATATGAAATCTTTTTAGAATAGAGTTAGAATACTTCTTTTGACAAATGAAAATAGAATTAGAAGTCCTAACAATCTCTATTCCTAAGATATAGTGAAGCTTACCAAGATCTTGTATCTCAAACTTAATTTTAAGTGTCATCTTGATGTCATCTATATCTTCATTGCTATCACCACTTAAGATTATGTCATCAACATAGATCAAAAGCAAAGTGATGTCACCATTATCATTCAATCTAAAGTAGAGAGAATGATCATACTCACTCATGATGAAGTTTTGAGAGAGTAAGAAGGAATTGAGCTTAACATACCAACTTCTTGGTGCTTGCTTAAGCCCATACAAGCTCTTTTGTAGGAAACACACATGATTAGGCTCATCATGTGAAACATAGCCCTCAGGTTGCTCCATGTAGATTTCCTCTTCAAGATCACCATTTAAAAAAGCATTAGTAACATCCATTTGCCACATGTCCCAACCATAAAGAGTTGCAAGAGAGATAAGGGTTCGAATTGTTACCATCTTTGCCATGGGTGCAAAGGTCTCATCATAGTCAATGCCATACTCTTGAGCATACCCTTTTGCCACCAATCTTGCCTTTTACCTTTTGATTGATCCATCTTCTTTTGTCTTGATCTTGAAGATCCACTTACACCCAATTGCCTTCTTGCCTTTTGGAAGTTCCGCCAACCTCCAAGTATTGTTCTTGATGAGTGCTTGATGCTCATGATCCATGGCTTGGATCCATTCCTCCTTTTGAGTTGCTTCACCTACACAAGTTGGTTCATCAAAAGAGATAAGAAAAGCAAAGTTAGAGTTCTCCACCACTTGCTTTCCTTTTTCATCATAGGTTAGCCTTGATGGCTTAGTCCTTTGCTTTGAGTTCTCCTTGAAGGTTGCTTTGGAGTGGCATCTCCACCTGCATCCAAGACATCTTGCACATCATGATGATTAGTAGACACATCAACATCATCATCAACATTGACAACATTGGAAACATTCTCTTCATGAAAGATGACATCCTACTTATGACAACTTTATTCGTAGAAGGAATGTACACTTTGTAAGCCTTGCTTACTTCACTATAGCCAACAAACACACCCTTCTTTGATGAAGGATCTTCTTTGGTTCTGTCATCAAGAGTGATGTTGACAAAACAAGTACAACCAAAGATCTACAATGCTTGACACTCAGCCTCCTACCATAGAGGACCTCAAAGGGAGTCTTACCATTCAAAGAAGCACTTGTCCTCCTGTTACAAAGATAGTTAGCACATGCTAAAGCTCCCCCCCAATAGGACTTAATAAGATTAGCATGTAGTCTCATTGCCTTGGCACATTCACAAAGGGTTCTATTCTTCCTTTCTGCCACTCCATTCTGTTGTGGAGTCCTAGGACTAGAGTACTCCCTCTTAATCCCATGTGCTATGCAAAAATCTTTGAACTTATTTGAAGTGTATTCCCCTCCATTATCTGATCTCAAGCATTTGATCTTTGTATTGAATTGATTTTCCACTTCATTCTTAAACTTGACAAATGCAGCAAACACTTCATCCTTGGTTTTAAGAAGATAGACCCAAGTATATCTACTAAAGTCATCAATAAAAGTTGCATACATTTTTGCCCCACCATTGCTAGTTGTACTAAAAGAATGAAGATCCGAATGCACAAGTTGAAAAGCTTCTTTAGATCTAGAAGTAGATCTAGTATAAGCAAGTCTATGAGATTTGGACAAGGCACAATGTTCACAAAATGTATTATTTGCAATAAGACTTTTAGGGAGACCAAGAACATGCTCTTTCTTTGCCATTACCTCCAAAGATTTGAAGTTGGGATGGCCCAACCACTTATGCCAAACTTCTTGGTTTGTCAATTGTTCCCTAGCCATACATCCTTCATTCTTAGAGATCACACATGCATCCAGTTTGAAAAGTTTACCATGCCTTCTTCCTTTAGCAATCAAGGATCCACACTTACTTATCAAACAAGCATCTCCAATGAACTCAACATCAAGTCCCTTGTCAATCATTTGACTAACACTACGCAAGTTCTTAGTGATTGAAGGAATGTACAATACATTTTCAAGATTAGCTTTCCTATTTGTTGAAAGAGAAATAGGAATTGTGCCTATGCCTTTGATGTCACATTGACCATCATTCGCAGTATAGATGATGTTGCTCTCTCTTTCATAAGACAATAAGGATGAAAAGTATTCCTTATGTCTTGTCATGTGAGATGAGGCTCCACTATCAATCCACCAAGGATCATTCCCATCTATATGTGCAAGAAAACTTGAAGTCATAACAAGAGATTCAGAAATGCTATCCTCTTCTTCATCTATTGCTAGATTTCCTTGCCTCTCACCTTGCTCTCTTTTCTTCTTATGACATTCATTAGCAAAATGACCTTTTATCCCACAATAAAAGCCCTTGAACTTTGGCTTATCTTTCTTTCTAAAAGAAGTAGAAGAGGAGGAGGAAGAGTGATCATCATGATCCGAGTTACCACTTTTGGACCATTTCCCTTTGCCTTTACCTTTGCCTTTGACTTTGCCTTTTGTGAAGAAAGCCTCTTCACCTCCACCTTGCAAGGATGCACCATCAAGCTTTGATTGCAACCTATGTTCTTCAGCCAATAAGATTTCTTGCAAGTCAACCACACTTGGCAAGACTCTTTGAATGGCAAAACTTTCCACAAGGTTAGCATGTTCATCTAGCAAACCATTCAACATAATCTGGACTATTTCATCATCTTCTATGTTTTCATCAATACATGCTAGATCATCACTTAAGGACTTAAGCCTCAAAACAAATGCATGAGCACTTTCACCCTCTCTTTGCCTACTAGAAAATATTTGCCTCCTTAGGGTCAATACCCTAGATGTGGACTTTGATTCAAAGAGCTTCTTCAAGGAATTCCATGCATCACTTGTACTTTGACACTTACCAACTTCCTTGAGAAGTTCATTGGTAACATTCATTTTAATGATGTGAAGAGCCCTTTTGGCCTTCTTATCAAACCTTTGTTGCTCTTGAACTGTGGGTGGTCTCTCTTCAGTTCCTGCAACTATGTCCATGAGTTCATTCAACTCAAGTAAGGATTCCATCCTCACTTTCCAGGTAGAGTAGTTTGATGAACTCAACCTATCATTAGTTTCTAACATGATCCCACCATTGGAAGCCATGAATATAATGATTCTTCAACTTTTAGGCTCTATCCTAATACACCTAACACTCACTTTTCTCTCAACAAATGATGGATAAGGAGATCTCAGAAGATCTAGGACCCTAAAACACTTCTATCTTGAACCTGGCTGGTTTCCAAGCATAGAAAGGAAGATTGAAAACACATGCAACACTTTGCACACACTAAGAATGGATTACAAACTCAAACCAACCTGAACACACTCTTGCTTAAGCTCTCAAACTTTCCAGCAAGTGACCAAATCAAGTTATGGTGTGAAGAGTTACTTGCATTCTTAGAAAATACAAAAGACACAACAACATACTAGCCCTACAATAGCAGCCTACCACTTTTGGTAACCTCTTAAGATCATACACAAAAGCTTGAAGACAATACACAAAGCAATGCTCTCAATGGAGGAAGAAACTGTGACAATGATCTATTGATCTCTCTCAACAATACAATAAGTTTCTCCAACCTGTTGTCCACAAATTTCAGCCTAATATAGGTGAGAGAGATGACTCTCTCTCCTCTCTCTAGAACTTAGGACCCAGTTTTAGGGCACCAGTAGCCTAAATTAGCCAATTTTGGCCTATATGTCCAAATAACATGATTTTGGTGTCATTTCGAAGGTCCTGAAGTTTGGGACTTCTTTAATATGAAATATATACTAAAATAAAAGTATCTAGGCATCTTTCACATGTGTGAAAGGTTAGATCCAAACTATTACAAAAACTGCCAATTTAGGCCTCAAACTAGCTAGGAAATGTTGACAATTTTCACAATGCTCCCCTTGCTTGCCAATGAGATTTTTCCATGCCTTGTGATGACCAGATACTTAAGCTCCCATATTCCTTTGCAAAATAAGTTGCATGATGAAGAAGAATGTGCTGCAAACAAGAGTTTTGATTAGTTACATTAGTAAAAAAAATATAAGCCTGAATGAGATAAGTACCAGATAATGATATAGATTAGCATCATGCAATGAGTAACGTTGTCTTTTCCCCAACAATCATGTACAAATTTTACAAATGTGGTGCAATGATTTTCCAAAGTCCTCATATCTTGTGATGATAGGTTTTCTCTCCTGATAACACCTTTGAGTTTGTCTAAGTTGGTCCACACTTGTCCCTTTTTCCACTCGATTACTTCCTTCCAGTGTTCGTGTGGCTTGAACAATTTCTCTCCAAATTTTGTATTCGACACTTGATTCTTTGCATGTGTGATTGGATAAGAATCTTCTTGCTTTAGCACCTCCAATTAATGGCTTATTAGGAACGTTGCCTTTTTTTTCGGAGAGTTTGTCACTTTTTTATATCGTGACATTCTCTTTATGTAGTCCTGCATTTGACAAAACTATTTCCAACCTCCTTTGCTACTTTAGCCACAGACTCCGGTTTATGATTCCATGCTAGTAGAATATGTAGGTAAATAAGTTTTTCAATAATACGAACCTCAGCATGCAATGTGCATATGTGAACATTTTTTAATGGAATTGGCAGAACACTTTTCATATTTGGATCTTCAGCTTCTCGTGTTTATCGTCCCAAATTCATATTGTAGCAATCCTTCATGCAATAAAGACATGAATGCTTTGATGTTGCCCCATGAGAGACATTATACATACATTTTAATGTTTTCAAATCCCTTGTAAGGTGCCATTGAATTTGAAAACTTCCATGGTTTTCGCCTGTAAATTTTTCACCCTCCAAATGTCTCTTTATAATCTCACCATAATATGTTCTTTAACATATCCATATGAGGTGGTTATGTGCGACAGTTGATGCGCAAGTAAATGTGAAACATGTTTGGGCTGCTCGTGGATCAGATGATAACTTAAATTTAGTGACTAAGTTCCACACCATAGCAACATGTTAGTAGTTAGGATCTAGAAGACAACATGGAAAAATAGAGAAATTTGTTTTGAAAATTAAGCATTCGATTGTCGTTTTCATCCATTGCAAAGTTTAATATTTTCGGATAAGTTTTCATAAGGAATTGTCTTGGTAAATGTTTTCTTATACAAAATTATTTTGTTGCAGGTGAGTTCTATGTAGCTTTCTTTAATCTTGGCATGAACTCATCCTCGATCACACTGTCAGTGGATGAGCTTACTCGAAGCCAAAATGTGAATGTTACAAGTGGAAGTGGACAAGTGTCTGCATCTATTACTGCTCCATTGAGTGATTCTAGTTAGCAGTGTACAGGAATAGACATTTGGAACAACCAAATAGTGAATGTATTTGCTCAATCATTATCAACAATAGTACCTTCACATGGTTGTGTACTATACTCTCTCACGTGTACAATAGGCAATTGATTTAGAACACATTTGGTGGCTGGTGATTTTTTAATCGATAATCACTCCCTAGAAGATGAAATATCAATTGATAAAGAGCTAAAATATTGATCCATAAAGAGCTAAAAGTTTACAACTACCTTATTTGTTGCTTGTCAGCATGGCAGCAAACTAGCTGTTCATGACAAGCTATGATTATGCTGAAAATATATACTACTAAGTTGATATAACTATCAAAATGCATGAAGGCTAATGTGAATGTATCTTGATGCATGTGAGCTAGACCTACTATTGGGTGTTGATAATGCAAGTATGGAAGTTGTAGCATATCGTTCATCTATGCATGGAATTGAATGTTTGACGTTACTTTGGGGGGCGGGGGGCACATGGTTATCTAATGTTGAGCATTTTAGTGCCAAGTTCCCTTGGAAATTTACTTGATGAAAATAAATTTTTGACATTCTTGGAAAAAACATCATAAATGATTGAAGTGTCTAGGCATGAAGTTCCATTTAAGACAAAAACCTCTTTCTTGATGAGGGCGGCCTTATTATATCTAGAGTTCTTTGAAGTTTTGACAACCACATAAGGATAAATTTTGATCAAAGTGTATGAATTAAATCAATTCATGATACATGAATAGTTTTCCATGAAAGATGTATAAAGAAGTAGATGCTCATTTGAAGTTTGGATTCTCAATCAGATCAAATTTACTACACCCTTTTTAGGATTTTTCTGATGGCTAGTATTAGACAGGCACGAAAAAAGACACGAGTAGTCAGTTTTACTCAACGAACTGTCTACTATCTAAAAATGATTATGAGAGACCACATGTAAAAGGGTGAGTAAAATGCTCAGATGGCACTAAAAATTGATGAGTAAAGAATGTGAGTAATAAGTTTTAACTTCCGGGTTGTCCTCAGGTAAGTCTGACAATGTACTATGTACTATGAGAAGGGCGAATAAAAAGGACAGATAAGGACTGATTTGATTTACAAATCGGCAAGTACTGAAAAATCACAAGTAAAGACCTTTAACTTGCCAATTTGTGAGGTTGCAAATCAGAGCCTGCTTTGCTCACTATTGGAACATCAAGTAACGGTTTTTGTAGAAAATACAAGAAAAATGGTAGAACGAGTAAAAAAATTGTTATTGAAGAATGGAGAAAAAACAACAACAAAACATTTCTAGAATAGTTATAACACTGTGCCGAAAAAATGTAGTCCTTTTTTGTGCCTCCCTGAACTAGATGTGGAAGCGGGGGCGGGGGAGGAAAACATGGTTATTGCCGACACTTCTTTAAATGTTGAGCATTTTGGTGCCAAGTTTCCTTGGAAATTTACTTGATGAAAGTATAATTTTGACATTCTTGGAAAAAACATCGTAAATGATTTGAGTGTCTAGGCATGAAGTTCCATATAAGACAAGAACCTCTTTCTTGATGAGGGTGGCCTTGTTATATCTAGAGTTCTTTGAAGTTTTGACAATCACATAAGGATAAAAGTTTGATCAAAGTGATTGAATTAAATCAATTCATGATACATGAGTAGTTTTCCATCAAAGATGTATAAAGAAGTAGATGCTCATTTGAAGTTTGGATTCTCCAAACTACACCTTTTTTAGGATTTCTCTGATGGCTAGTATTCGACAGGCACAAAAAAAGACACGAGTAGTCAATTTTACTCAACGAACTGTCTATTGACTAAAAATGATTATCATAGACCACAAATAAAAGGGTGAGTAAAATGATCAGATGGCACTAAAAATTGGCGAGTAAAGAACGTGAGTCATAAATTTTAACTGGCGGGTTGTCCTCAGTTAAGTCTGACAATGTACTATATACTATGAGAAGGGCGAGTGAAAAGGACAGATAAGGAACAAAATTTACAAATCATGAAAAATCACAAGTAAAGACCTTTACCTTGCCAATTCGTGAGGTTGCAGATCAGAGCTCGCTTTGCTCACCATTGGATCAGCAAGTAAGGCTTTTTTAGAAAATACAAGAAAAAAGGGTAGGGCGAGTAAAAACTCTGTTATTAAATAATGGAGAAAAAACAACAACAAAAGAATTTCTAGAATAGTTATAAGACGGTGCCAAAAAAATGTAGTCCTTTTTTCGTGTCTCCTTAAAGATGTAACTTTAGAGGCTTTGAATGAGATTTTTGGATCTACAATGGATGAGTGTCAATTGCAGCATGTGTTTCGATCCAATGGAGGTAGGGTAAAAACTAGTTCAGAATTGTGAATCTAGGCTACTAAGGGTGTCACGATCCCTTGTGTGTGATCTAAATGTGGAATGGAGCCTAGATTGTGGAAGTAGCTCATCTTTGTGCTTTTCTTCTCTCCTTTTTGGCCTTTTGGTTTAAATGGGAA